>SNQJ01S0011078.1:129675-158420 GCA_010110895.2 Picea sitchensis
TGTTGTCCATGTTGATTCTTGTTATGCATGTTGCTTGACTATGTCATGCAGGTCAAAAAAGTCCACGGGTGAGCCAAATTCTGGGAGGTCGATGTTTTTTATCTCCTAATTAATCTTTTCCCAGATCTTTTCTCACTCGGCCCACTTCTCTTGAATCTCCCCCTGAGGTTCCTGGTCCATTTTTACCCAGTATTCAACCACTTTCCTGTTCCAATCTATGTTGTTGTCCCTCATCACCCTAATGTCGTGCTCTTCGGTGTCTCGACCCTTTTGAACCATGTTGATGTAATCGATCCTTTCTACTGCTTGGTGAGCTTTCTCATACCACCTTTCCACATCATTGCAGGTCGCTAGTGCCATAAGGGTGTCTTCTTGGAAATCGGCTATAGCTGTAGTGAAAAGGTGTCGTTCATTCGTGAATTTGGCATAGGCATATTGGAACTCACTTCTCAAAAAAATCATGGCCTATGTGGAGTCCTGATAGTATTTTTCCAAATGGTGCAGATGATCCAACTCTTTAAGTGCAACAACCAACTCCTTTTCATCTCTTCTTTCTCTATCCAATGTGGCATCTGTGATATCCATCCCTGCACCGATAAGCTTAGACATCCTGACATGCTCTATGCTGAGAATTTTATCCTTCATAGTGATGAGAATCATGTTGTATAATGTGAGCCTCCACTTCTTAGTGGTCCTCTTCATGATGAATTCTCTCTTCCTGTCATAGGAGATTGCTTGTATGTCGACGACCTCATCAAAAGGTTCAGGGATTTAATGTTCTCCCTAGGTTAGAGTATTTCCCAGGCACCTGACTATGTGTATCTGTTCTAGGATGGGTTACTGAGCTTCTTCCATATGTCCTAATGGCTCTACCTCTGTTTTTTGCTCATCAACTGGTAAGGTATTGGCCAAAACTGAAGAACCATGAGTAGGTTCAGTACTTACTTGGTAATCGATTGTCGATGTGTCGATTTCTTGTTGTGGAATTTCCTCTTTTTGGCCACCCAATCCTATCTCATCCCTCTAGCTTCCTATTGGAGTTTCCAGCAAGTCGAGTAGCTCAGTTTCTAAGACACTTTTGACCTCATGGTCACTTTTTAGAAGGTTTTGAATTGAAGCATCAGGACCTGGGGTAGATTCTTTCTCGGGTTCCTTTTATTCTATAATATGCACTGTAGTCACTAGGGACACCTCTGAACTCTCCTCATCATCATATATGGTTATTAAGTCAAACAAGGGGTTTGGTACACTTTTCTTACCTGGTTTCCTTTTTGTCTCAGGCTGGGTTGAAATTCCCCCTGGTGATCTGATCTCTGGTGGTGGAACTTCAATATTTTCTAGCCTGGTGATTTATTCAAGTTGTATTGTCTCTAAGCCGCTTGGCTCTCCTCTGGTTTCGATTGGGTCATCAGCGGGAATCCTCGACATATCTAAGAGGTCAGGGTGAATTTGTAGATGATCAATTATCCTATGTGCCCGTTCTAGTAAGAGAAGCCCTCTTCTTTGTTCCTTTGCAGTCTTTGTTGCTATAATTTCTTCCCTAACTCTAAGGGCCTCTTGGGCTGACTTCTCTATTGTATCCACCTGTTCATCCATGCTCATGGCCTTGAACCTTGTCATGTTTGGTTTGTCCATTTTCTATACTACCTCCTCCCAGTCCTAAGTGCATTCTGTGAAAATTTCATCTTCAAATTTGTCATGCGCGTATGGCCAACATAAGGATACCTGTGAAGCATGTTGGAGAAGTAGGCCTTTAGGGTCGTGCTTGCGGAATCATCCTATCGGGAACCTGAATACAATTTGGCTCAGCCCTTCTTGTTTGGCTTGAGCACTTTCCTTTACCAAATAAAACCCCACATGGAAACCGTAGGGTATGAAAGCTCGTTTCTTGTCCTTGACTAGCGTGGCATTATAGCCCTACAAGATAGTCTAATAGAAGATTTCTTCCACAATGAGCTAGTCTGGGATGTGAGAAGGGAGTATATACGGTTCTTTGGTGGCCCTGAAACCCCTAATATAGGTTGTGTGTTCATATAAATACCAATGTCCCACCTTCTCTACCATTTTCTTGGTTGTTGCGGATAGTCTTGGGAATTCCTTTTCAAATATAATAAAATAAATACGAGCGATGAATTCATCGCGAATGAGTGCGTAGGATTTTTTGTACATGTTCTCCCATAGTATGATGAAGTAAACATGAACCAGGAGATTCACAACATTCCATCTTAAAATCATGTCGGCGAAGACATTTCTTGCACAAATCACATCGGGCAGGTACGAGGCCATGTGGAAAGTGGGTGCTTCCCCTTCTTTCGACATCTAAGCCTGTTGTACATAGATGCTCAATTGCTTGGAAATTATTGCTCACCATTTGAAGATGCTTTCAGAGATCGCCACTGTGTATGCCAAGGGCATCCATGCTTCTGAAAACTTGGAGCAGTCCTTCTCTCCATACAGTTGAAAAATGAGAGCCATCAAGTAGATGTATGTCTCCCTCAAGTTGATTGTCCCATACCATTTGTTGCTCTGGTTTGTAAACTTATTGTATTCCTTCCACCATGAGTCCATCAATCGGCTCATGTCGTGGAATTCGTAGAAATTCACCACAAAGTCTGTGTTTAGCCACTCCTCTGGGTCTTTGAGTTTGTAGTACTTCTGGACTTCTTTCGGGAGGAAAACACCGACACACACGCCATTCTCATTGTTGATTAAGAATTTTTGTGTGTATGTATGGTTGATTAGCCACTTCAAAACCTCCATGCACGGGAAAACCAAGGTTCTGTAGGCTACCATGTGCAAGTATGACCGTTGGATATTTGGGAACACCTGGTCATTGAGTGCCCTTAGATCCGGGTCATTGTGTGGGATACACTCTGAGTACTCCTCCCGACTAATTATGTTGAATAGGTCCCCCCACTCTGGGAGAATTACCTTGGACCCAGTGTTTGCTTCGATATCACCGAAGACCGGAGGTCGAACAAAGTATTTCTTAGTTGAGGTTTTAATGATAGGCTCTGTCCTGGCAGCATACTCCAACTGCCTCATGGTCCCAGAAGAAGAACCTTCACCTGTTTTTGCTTCTTTCATTTTAGGTGCTCTCGACGAGCATCTGGTCGTATGGTTTATTGGAGGCATTTTCCCTGATGCTAGAACATAGTTAGAGATTGTGTGAGAAATCAAATGCATATAATAAATTATGACCACCGAATTGAAAAAATTTAACACATGCCTTAGTTGAATTTTTAACATGGTTTTGATAATTTGAGAATCGACACAGTCTCGAGATGCTTTCTTTTCTTCTTCGAATGCTCTGGAATTCAAACTTGTGCGCAGAATGAAAATGTTCAAATCTGTTCTACTGATTTAAATAGGGACAAACTTACCTTGTTACATCAACCATTCAATTCGGGTTATGAGTTTAGTTCTATAAAATCTGCCGCCAAATCTTCAAATATGTTTAAAATTAAATTCAATTGTAGTTTGACGACGCGGGTTGTAACGTGGGCTATCAGTGATTTCAAATTGTTGATGTCCAATCAGAACACGAGGTAGTAAAAAATGTGATATGAAGCATTAACTAGTCTATTAAATGTCAGAATCTGATAGTATCTTGTGCCGAAAACATCCCATCGTTTCGCTAGTCCAGCTGGTGAGTCGAGGGTCGGGGTTCCTCTTTGAACATTTTTCATCAATATCTCTTTGCAAAATATCTGACACCAAACGATCTTGTCAGTGTCTTCATTTACCCATGTTATTCAGAATTAGGACTTTTCTTAAGCTAAACGTTCTAAAACCCGATCCCATCTCACTGACACTGAAAAGTATCAAGGATCGTTGATCGGTGATAAACCTACCCAAGTGCTCCCAGATTGACTCTCTCAAAAATTTCCCGATGTAGAAAGTGTATCAGGGATCGATGATATGTTTAATGCAGAAAAAATCAATTGTTTTAATCTTTTTAGATTTTCCTCGACCCCGGGAAAGCACATCGGTCATCAACTATTGATGGTTTCTTTATGGTTTTTGTCAATGTCTATCCCTCTTGTACTTTTCCGACGTTGATGGGGATCGACTATCTCCTTAAAATTCATGGTGAATAAGTCACGCAAACCAACTCCACCTTCTACCAATGTCGATGGTGCATCAACAATCGACGATTAGTGTAACTGTGTGGCCACTTTACCTGCTTGAATTTTTCCGACACCGAACACAAGCGCGTTAGTCGCAATGTTAGCTGGAAATTCTTAGTTAGGATGACAAGTTATTTTAGAAATAAGGTTTCATTTAAAAATTTCAAACAAACCCAACTTGATTGATAAGAGTCGTGAAAACAAAACAAAATAAACCATCCCCCAAAGTGAACTCAATTTAGACAATAAAATAAAACAAGTGGTACCCAAAAAATGATAGAATTTCATAAGGATTTTTAGGGTGTGTTTAGCGCTCAACAAATGGTGATTTACTGGGTGAAATCAGAATCTTTGTTCCTTCCTCGGGCTTAGCTAATGCATAATTTGGTTAAGAACCTAACTATTTTTTCTTTTACCAGATTCTCTCCTATCCTTGCGTTTACAATTCCCCTGGTTCATGAATTTGAGCTCGCCTATGGGGTTTCAACCTTTATTCCACCTTATTTCCTCTTGACCATGACCCACGCCCCCTTTTGACAAGAGCTGAGTAAATAATTCATTTTCACCAGGCCTTTTAGGTCTCATCATTCACTTGTTGCGGTGTTGCTTCGTTGCCTGTGAGCGTCCATAGCCCCGGTGGAGTCACCCTGACGTCACAGACCTTACTATGTTTCCAGTGAGCGTCCATATCCCCGATGGAGTTATCTGCCTCTCCTACTTTGCACTCATTTGATATAATTTATTTATTTTGGTAGAGATTCCCTGAGCGAGTGGGAGAGGAGGACATTTGTTATCTGCAAGATGAGATGGTTAAGGTGAAATTCTTCCTAGCTCTGTCTTGAGGTACATGTGGTCCTTTCCAACTTTCCATATATCCCTTTAGGTTTTACCAGAACACCAGGAAGACACTTCATCACTTTCCAAGGTCGTTTATCTGCAAAGTTCAGATATAGAACTCTTTTAAGAAAAACACAATTTTCCCAGCGTTTCTTGTGTTGCATGTAAGCATGAGTCAGGAACAAAGTTTTCTTGTTGGCCCTTGACCAAGTTTTGAGGAAAACTTGGTCATATTTGACCATTTTGGGGACTTCGACAACCTGTCGAAGATGGAGCACCAGACGAAGCATAGATCATGGGATCTCGGCCCACTTTCGGGCCCCTTTTTGGGTTTTGGGACAATGTAATGGGAAAGGGATGTCAGCCTGTGGGTTCACCCACACTTAGGCCCACTTTTGTATGTATAAATAGATGTCTAGGAAAAGTAAGTAAGGGGGACAGTAGCCTATCTATGTGATGTAGATAAGTGATAGTAGTTCTCTGTGCATGACTGTAGAAGGGTTACAGAGATAAGTGCAAGTTATTATAGAGATTATAGAAGGTTTTTTGCTACAACGTAAGGAATAAGGATCTAGCGAGTTGCACAGATATTATGTATTGTGCACAGAAGGGTTTTTGAAGACTGTGTGCTATAGCTGATTGAAGACACTAATAAAGAAGAAGAGTTGGTGGACGTAGCCCTAGGGTGGGGGTGAACCGAATACATGCTGCGTTGCTTTGCTTTGTGCGATGTATCAATGTGTTTCTATGTGATGAATGTTAGATAGATCTGATGTTGTTTTGTGCTTAATCATGTGAATGAATGAAAGATCTTACCTATATGGATGTGATTAGTACTTGCATATGCTAGACCTAATGTGTTCCTCTTATGTTAAGTGTTATTAGATGATGGATCTAGTTGCATACTGCGATACTCTGTAATTAGGGTATGTCTACGTTGTTACTAAGAACTGAATATTGATGAAGATTAATTGCTAAGTGCTCTGTTAAGTGTTAGAATCAAAGATCTGTGTCCCAGCTAAGGTTGTAGACATCTGAGTCCTGCAACCACCCCTTCCTCTACCTCGGGTGAGACTTCATCTACTTTGCAGGTGTTGCCGAAAGGGTCAGTAGTTAGGGTTTTGTTGGTGCAATGTTCTAGCATTGAACCCTGGGTCTGCCCTTGTGTCCCAACAAATGGTTTCATTGTCAGGATATGAAACTGTGATTGTTGGGAACTGAGAAAGAATAATATTTGTGCAAAGATTGGTCCTAAAACTTTGGAAGCTCTGTGCTAAAGAAGGAAGGACAGATCTGAAGAAAAGAAGTCAGATCTGAACGCTTTGTGCTCTAAGAAAGGTTAAAGTGGAAGTTTCTGAAGAAAAGAGGTCAGATCTACATAAAGAGGTAAGATCTGTAAGCTTTGTGCTCTGTCAAAGGTAAGAACAAATAAAAGTTTTTAGATCTAGAAGCTTTATGCTCGGTAAAAGTAAGATAAGTGAAATTTTTTGTTTCTAAAATATGGATCTAAGTATGCTTGATAGAGTCTATCCTAGCTTGAAAACTAGGGCATTGTTAGATGAAAGAAGGCTTGATATGAATAGATCTGGTAATAATAATGATAAATATATTATACCTATACATAGAAAAAATGTTTGGACTAACCAATGGATGCAGGATCCTAGAAATAATTTTTTGCAGGATGGCTACCATGATCCTAGTGCGCAGTATAGAAGAGGATGGGGATCATTTACAAGAAATAGAGGATTAAACCTATGTTAGAGTTGCAGAAAACTAGGCCATCTAGCTAAGGAATGCCTAGGTGGAAGACCTAGTTGTCTATGTTGCAAAGCTTTGGACCATGAAGTGTTGGATTGCCCTAGAATGATTGCTAAGCTTGAAAGAATGAATCTGAATGAAGAAAACCCTAAGACAACTCTATAAATAGTTGAATCTCAGAAAGAATCTGAGAAAGTATTAATACAGATGAAAGAGACCCTGAATGACCACCGAAATTTTATGTTATCGGAGATCTTTAAAGAAAAATAATGCATCTAAGTAAGAATAGGAGTTTTCGACATTGACTGTGTTCTTGATGAAGAAACACCAGTGAACATCTTTCCAAAGAGAACTTGGGAAGCTATAGGAAGACATGATATGATCCCTTCACTAAGAGGAATAGGACTCTTAAGAGGAAAGATGGTGACCCTATGTGGAAAGCTCACTCATATATCTATGAATGCTAATGGAACTTCAACATAAGAAGATTTTGATATTATCAAGTTTATTGAGGACAACGCCCCATTTACTATGTTACTTGGAAAACCTTGGATTAAGAGAGATCAAGCCAGAAATAAAGAAGAAGAAAAAGTTTTAGAACAACAGAGACAAGAGTCAACAGATTTCATAACCAGAAGGATTGTGTTGTTGATTGAAGAATAGGAGAACAGATCAAAGCCACTTATCATTAGAGGCCCAGATGTCGAAGCTGAAAGAATGTCAGAAGGCTCACAGAAGACTGAAGCACATGTCCCAGAAAAAGAAGAATTATTACCCCTGGGTATTAGGAGAGAATCTCAGTAGCACGAAGTACCTATGTTCAAGGAAAATAAGAATCAAAATGGGAAGAGAATCCCCGAGACGAAGCTCACTGGAAAAAATGCTAGGAAACTAAGTAAAAGAAGAGCTAAGATTGAAAAAATACAGAATACTTCAGAGGGAACCTCGTAGAATGGGAAACTTGCAGAAATTGAACTTCGCCGAGATATCAGATGAGAAACATAGGCCACTTCGCCGAGGTGAATCAATATAGCCATTGGAAGCTAATATAACCATTCGACTGCCACTCTGAACGAGTCGAAAAGCATTGATGGTTCACCACTAGACCATCAGACCACACCATAAATAGACAGAACATGAGTTAATGGTGCCTCATACCCATTGCAAGCAGACCGTTGCTAACTTTCTTACTTAGTCCATCGCGCCACACATCGAGAATACTTTTTGCTAACTAAGAACTTGTGCCCACAACCTGAGATTATTTTTCACTGTGATCATCACCTTGTTCTCGTACCCTCCACTGCAGTTTTTTAATACAATTCACACCCGATCTAGTCGACCCCATGCTTGTATGTCAGATGAGCTCAGCGCAGTAGAGAAATAAGTCTAAAAAGTTTTGGTTGACTCAATGACTGAGAGAGTCATGTCGGAAAGAAGGATGTCTATAGGTGTGCAAGCATCATCAACAGGAGGAGTCCAAGCTTCTCTCTCAACTGCTCACGGAGCAGGACCTTCCCGAACCACGACAGAGACAAGAACAAAGCACAGAGACAAAATTGTGAACTCCAATATTATTCCATGCATTCTGTCGACTTACATACCACCTTTGAATGGTAGGATTAACTGTGACAGTGTACCCAGATACTTCGAGTATAATTTGATCACCGCGTACCTTCTGAAAGGGGTGCACGTAGTTCGAGCTGATCAAGACAAGCTCACAGCATTGAAGTTTAGTGACTTCAACCTCGACGACAGGAAAGTCTACAATATGCTTGCCCCGCACAAGTATCTAACGAATATGAAGGGAAAGAACTCGAATATCATCCCGCAGTCTTGGACCTAGAACCTCGCACAGTCTACATTGTTGAATTTTATGAAGATATCACACTTTGGCAAACACCAGGAGGTGAATGCGTGTGTAAAGTTGCTTCTATATTTCTATCACGGAGGATACCTATGGCTAAACCAACGCATCACTATGGATAAAAACTTGATCAATCAGATCACAGGGCTTAGCATGCAAGGCCCTGACCCACATGATTTCTACCCTAGCAAGACCTCCGACCGAGCATTAGCGCAGAGAATTAAGGAAACATATGGCGATGTCGAGAAGGGCACGCAAGGCTACAAGGTAGCCTCTATCTAGAGTGGCACAGTGTGCCTTGCCTGTCAGTTGATCATAGGAAAGTTAGTTCGTAAGAATATACCAACTCAAGTGACAAAATTCGTGGTCAACCTCGCAGGGAAGTGCACAAAGGGATTACAGATGAACTAGACGCAATACCTTGTCAACCAAGTAGAGATTGATTGCAGAGAAGCGCAAGACCAAGGGTATGACTTCCACTTTAGTTGGCTTCTCATAATGATCGCGTTCATTACCTGGGAGCTACCAGAAGGTTCCACTTTCCCGGATATAGAACCCTTCAAACCATTGGCCGCTAAGTTCTGTACGCTGTGGTATTCCAACTGTTAGGTTATGAAAAAGGTATAAATATCTTCCTTTTCCCACATTTGATGATATCATCTGGATTGACTTTTCAATTATTTAGGAGAAAATATAATAGAAAATGAATAATATACTCTTTAGCATTATTGTTGAAGTTAGATTACATAGATCCTAAATATGATTGGAATTCTCTAGTTTTATTACAAGATTGGCTAAATATTGTCAAACCCAAGATAGCAAAGGAAATCTTGAAGATGCGCAAGCTATTGGAGGTTAAAGACTTTATGGCGCAAGGCAGTTTTGAAGATGATCGAGTTGCTTATATTGTAATAGTAAAGAAATCCTGAGGATCTCTCGATCCTCATGATAGATTAATTTACCCAGATTATTGTAATATATAAGGGGTAAATAGATATTGAAAAGATGTAGAAGAATTGCACCCAAGAACTCAAAACTTAGAATTGTTATGCATTAGCTGTTTTTGTAAAATGTTGTACCAGCTATGAAATCAATAGAAGCTTCGAGCGGTTTTACCATTTCTATATATTGAATTTCAAATAGCAGTGCTTCTAAGGACCAAGGGCCCAGTCTGAAGGAGCTACTATTCAACCTGCAATTGTATCAGTTCAATTTCTGTTTTGTGATTCGATTCTCTTTTACAGTAGTTAAATGAATGCATAAGTGTGTTTATGATTTCATGTCAATTGCAAGAGATAGATATTCCCTGAAGCATTAGATGATTGTTGTTCCAATTCCTATTACTGAGATTTTATGCATGACAGTTCCTCATAAGTTCACGTTTGTTGTTCCCTTCACTTAGTTTACATTTGTTGTTCCTTTTAATTAGTTTACATTTGTTGTTCCTTTTCGTTAGAATATAGTTGTTGTTCCTTTCAATATAAATACGATTGTTGTCTCTTTTCGACTAAATTAAAGTCTTTGTTTCTTTCCATATATAGAGTAATTCGCCTTTTTCTTTCCAGCAACTTGATTCATAATAATAGTCATTTCTGCAAGTCTTTATCTAGATTCAATTACTGCTCTTAAAATGAATTCAATAGATTAATTAGTTCCTTTCCATTGCACAGCTTTAGATTTCAATTGCTAGAATCTTTAATGAATGTTTGAGGAACTTGATTGTTGATAAACTCAGATTTGCTTTCACTACACGATTTTAGCCTCTACGAGCTATCTGCATAGACTTTTCCGATATTCTTTGAGATAAAAGACGAATCCTCAGGTTGATAAATTAATGTTAAACTAAGGCTGTTTTTAGACATCTTTAGAGCCCAACACTAGCGACATGAGAAAATAGTGGCAGTGCAATGTTGTCTTCCACGCCTACTACAACCAGTTGAAGATCGCAATCTAGTCTACACCGTGCATCACCCTAAACACACTTTACAGGTTTAGACCCTTGATGAAGTTTAGCACAGACTGCCACATAACCTACATTACAGCACGCGTTGATGAGCATAAACATCAGCTCCAATCATATTACAAATTGACAGAAGATGACTTGGAGGAGATTACCAAGGAATGGTCAGCAAACCTCCTTGTTCCAGCAGACCCCGCAGAGATGTCCGATGTGGATAGCCCTGAAACTATGCCGGACACACCTGGACCAAGTAAAACAAAGAAAAATGATGAAGTGCACAATGTCCATAGCACATCGGTGGAGACATCTTCGACCTCACCTGAGCAGGGAGATGATGGTGGAGAACCAGGTGGCACAGAAGTTGAGAAAAACAGAGGCAAAGTTACTCCACCTAGAGACAAAGAGGATCCAAACAAGAAAAGGAAGGTTTCCCCACCAAAGCCCTCATCCTGAAAGAAATCCAAATCCACCAGGGATACGTTTAAGACTACGCTCACCTCATACGACTTCGACTTCTTAGTCACTGCGTTGAATGATGATTCATTAGAGATCGCAGAAAATAAAGAAGCGAAGCAAGAGGAGGTATTCAACTGAATCAAGGGTGAACTTCGGGAAGTGCAGTAGGCACTACAATCCAGCCACACAATTTCCATTGCACCCTCGACAAGTGGAACAGAAGAACCAGGAGATGAGCTAACTCAACTGCACCAGATCACCAATAAAGTTGAAGCTCGCCTTCAATGAGCTCAGGAAGAGACATCACAAGCTACCCAAGTTTTGGCACAAAAATAGAAAGATATGCTAGAACAACCCAATAATGTAGAACAAGAAAACTACCTCTTCAAGCAAAGTGGGAGGAAGAGAAAGAAACGCTACAGCAAGACAGGGAACAATTGCTCGCAGAGAAAATCGAAGTACAAGAATGGGTTCACAGAGCACTTCGCTCTGTGACAATCATCAAATTCCATATAGAAGAACGAGTTCCACAGCATGTGTCACAACTGGAAGGAGTGATCCAACAACTTCAATAGTGCATCGCAGACCTGGAACTTCGCACTGTTCCTGAGACACCTAAAGAAATAAGAGATCTAAGAGAGGCCATTGTCTGAAGTGCAGTTGACCGAATAAAATCCTTTGCCTTCGAACACAAGCATCTGAGCTCCATAAGCACCCAAGCATATGAAAGCCTCATGGAAAATCCAGAATTACAGGTGTTAGAGTCGCAACTCCAACACGCACAATAGCAGGCAGACACGTTACAATCATAGCTAAAGGCCTTGTCACCAGTTGAGAGAATGAAGAGGTTTCAAGAGAAATGCATGATGTAGAAGCAAGTACGAATACTCCAGAGTAAAGTAATGGAAGTCTCTCAACGACTTCAACCAGTGCAAGAAAAGGCATGCCAAATATTCATTGAACTTGAAAGCCAGGGAGTAGAACTTGAACAGGTTGTGAGTACAGTAGAACAATGCCTCGAAGGACCATTCAATGATGCACTTATTCAGGATTTCACTGAGCAAGAAGCAATAGCACTGCAATAGATACAAGCAGCTCGAGCCAAGCTCGAGGCATTCGAATTAGAATCGCTCATACCAGAGTGACTCGGGACGAGTCACAGGTGAGTGTTGGGGGCCTATTGGCCCTTGACCAAGTTTTGAGGAACAATTGGTCATATTTGAGCATTTTTGGGACTTTGATAGCCTATCAAAGATGGAGCGCTAGATGAAGTAGAGATCATGGGATCTCGACCCACTTTCGGGCCCCTTTTGGGGTTTTGGGACAATGTAATGGGAAAGGGATGTCGGCACATGGGTTCACCCACGCTTAGGCCCACTTTTGTATGTATAAATAGATGTCTAGGAACAGTAATTAAGGGGGACGGTAGCCTATCTATGTGATGTAAGATAAGTGCTAGTAGTGCTATGTGCATGATTGTAGAAGGGTTACAGAGCTAAGTGCAAGTTATTATAGATATTATAGAAGGCTTTGTGCTACAACGCAAGGAAGAAGGATCTAGCGAGCTGTGAAGATATTTTGTCCTGTGCCAATAAGGGTTTTTGGTGATATAAAGAAGAAGAGTTGGTGGACATATCCCTAGGGTGGGGGTGAACCACGTACATGTTGTGTTTCTCTGCTTTGTGAGATGTATCGATGTGTTTCTATGTGATGAATGTTAGATAGATATGATGTTGCTTTGTACCTAATCATGTGAATGAATGCTAGATCTGACCTATATGGATGTGCTTAGAGCTTGAATGTGCTAGACCTAATGTGTTCCTCTTATGTTAAGTGTTATTAGATGATGGATCTGGTTGCATACTACGATACTCTGTAATTAGGGTACGTCTGCGCTGTTACTAAGAACTGAATATTGATGAAGATTAATTGCTAAGTGCTCTATTAAGTGTTAGAATCATAGATCTGTGTCCCAACTAAGGTTGCAGACATCTGAGTACTACAACCACCCCTGCCTCTACCTCAGGTGAAACTTCATCTTCTTCGCAGGTGTTGTTGAAAGGGTCGGTAGTTATGGTTTTGTTGGTGCATTGTTGTAGCATTGAACCCTAGGTCTGCCCCTGTGTCCCAACATTGCTACACCATATTGATTAAGGTCAACCAATGCCTTGAAAAACACAACTTTATTGTAGAAAAAATATCACACAAAAGAAAAATAGAAATAAAGGACTCTCCAATTAGCCTACCTAACACTCACATAGAATAACATGAAAACACACACACTTTTTTTGTTTTTAACAAAAATATTGTTTTAGGGCTTGTCCATTCACCGGGAAGGCATCAAGTTCCCCCCTAATATTCTGCAACCGATAAGTGCCTGCCCCAAGTTTCTCAGCTACACGTAAAGGTCCGAGACATAGATTCTAAAACTTCAAATGTTTTCCCTTCGGTTCATTCTCTCTATCCCATTTCAGGACTAAGTCTCCTACTTCAAAATTCTTCTCTCTAGCCTTATGCTTGTCAAACCATCTTTTAACTATCTGCTAATGAGCGATGAAATTTGATTTTTCTTTCTCCCTTTCTTCTTCCAACATGAGGAGGGTATCAATTCTCTATTGAATAACCTATGAGGGTTGTCATCTAGATCCATGAGCAAGCATAAGAGATTGAATATATAGCTCGTTCAGGATAATGGATTCTTGTCTGTATACTAGAAAGTATGGGGAGTTACCTATATCTTCCTTGCGTGTTACTCTATCAGCCCATAAGAAATTATGAAGTGAACTATGCCAATTCCTCTTATTGTTTGAAACTGTTTTCTTCAAGATCCTTACTAGGTTCTTATTAGTTGATTCTGCCACTCCATTCCCCTATGGATAGTAGTTTGCAAAATATATGATTATGAATCCTTTATCTAGATCAAAATCTGTTAGTAGGGTGGAAGAAAATTAAGAGGAAATATAAAAAATGAGAATGGAAGGCATACTGAACCTTGTGATCAGTTGTTGTTCTATGAATTGGATTACCACCTTTTTGTTCACATGAGTCAGAGGGATGGCCTCTACCCATTTCAAAAACTCGTCAGTCGCAATAAATATGTATCTATGTTGTTTTGAAGAACTCGGGTAATCTCCCCTATGACATCTAAACCCCATTGCTCGAATGGTCTGGATATGGTCACTGGTTGGAGTGGGACAAATTCTCTTTTTTCCCTCCCCGCACTTATTTGACAAGTTTTGCAGTTTCTAGCATATGTATGAGTGTCCCTAAACAACGTAGTCAAGTAATAGTTGGATCTCGGTATCTTGTGAGCAGTGTTATTCCCTGCAAAGTGTCCACCCACGATACCATCATGGAGCTCCTTTAGAACCTTGTATGTGTCTTCATGTTCGAGACATCTCAAAAGTACCCCATCATAATTTACACCAAAAAAGCACCGAATTTATGAGGCGATATTGTGTCGATTTCAGTCTAAGAGATCTCCGTTCCTTAGGGATTAGGTTTTTGAGGTAAGTCCCATGATGTAGGAGATAAATTAGTTTTCCATACCAGGACTCCTTCCCTGGGGGAACATATAAAGCTTCACTACACCATAACGCCAATTCATTCTCCCACCCAGAGTCTTCATTTACTTGGTCTTGGGATTCAACGACCAGTTTACACAATCCATGTCCCTTAACTAGTTTGGCAGGTTTTATATCTAGATCAAAATCTTGGACAAATTCCATCCAATTTCCTCTTCTTTCCCCCATCTCCTGTTGAGTGAATAGGGATCAGACTGTGGGATGAGGCACAATGACTTTGGTGTTATTTTTTAGGATGTAAGATCTGAAATTTTTTACTGCTTTGTATACCGCATAAGCTTGTTTGTCTATAGTAGGGTAGTTCAGTTCGACCCCTTTGATATTAGTGCTCATAAATGAGACTGGGGCCTCATTGTTTCCATCATCCTTCTGATTCAATACTGCAGCTAAAGATTTGTCGGAGGATAAAGTATAGAGGAAAAAATATTTGCCAATGTCGAGACTTCGCAACAATGGAGCTTGAGATATTACAGTCTTAATATTGTTGAAAGAATTTTTTTCATTCGTCATCCCACTTAAAATCAACATCCTTCCAAATCATTTTTTTTTAAGGGTTTGATAGTTTTAGCGAAATCGGGGGTGAACTTCCTTACAAAATTGGTTTTCCCAAAGAAGGATTGCATAGCCTTTTTGTTGTGGGGTAAGGGAAGTTGATATATTGCCTTAATTCATTCTATTTCTATGAAAAATCCTTCTTTAGATATAATATGACCTAGTATTTCCCTTTCTCGACACCAAATATAGTTTTCTTAGGGTTTAAAGATATACTGTATTTTCTACACCTTTCGAAAATCTGGGTTACATGTTGGATGTGATCTTCTATGTTCTTTCAACACACAGTCACATCATCAAAATAGACTACTACACACTTGTTGATCAATCCCTGAAAATCTACATCCATGACCTTATGGACTGTTGATTAAGGTTGGTTGTCATTGATGTCAACCCTTGAATAAAGCCCCGTAGCACAAAGGTTGGGTAATGGACCCAAGATTGTTTGATGTAAAGATGAATCATTATTGTCTTGTCATGGTTGATAATAAGTAGAAATGGATGAACTCCAAAGTGGTCCCCTTATGGTGAACGGCCTTACGGGAAGACGCTTTGCGGATTGAGTTATCCTAGAAGTATGGTTAGAGAACCCATGATTATTTGTGGAATAATGATATGAACGCCAATGAATTTGACAGTGAAACTATCCTAGATGGATAGTGCTTGTCATTCCATTTCTAGTGGAATGTGGAACGTCACATAACTCCTCATGGTTAGAGAGTTATGGCCATGACAAGTTGGAGAACCCAAGTTTGGGTAATGGAACCAAGTTTGTTTGATGGATAACGGTATGAGTTTTGATATATTTTCAGGTAATACTATTCTATATGGATAGTACATATCATTCCATTTCTGGTGGTATGTGGAACGTCACATAACTCCTCACGGTTTGAGAGTTATGTCCTTACGAAGTTGGAGGACCCTCACACTAGTACATATTGTAAAAATTCCGACGTTGTATTTACAACGTTATGGACAAAATTGGCCATAGTGTCAAAAGATAGAAGAAATTTTAATTTTTTTTTCCATATTGCCCGATAATGTCGCTATTGCCACGTTGACATCTCTCTTGCCACGTTGTCGTCTCTCTTGCCATGTTTGTGAAGATAGTGGTCATAGTTGCGACGTTGTGGAAACTAGGTTTTCCCGCTCCAACGGTCACCTAGTAGTTTGACCAAGTCAACCTTGATTTGGTCAATGATCGTCGGAATTGCGACATTATAAAATCTATAAATATGTTTCATTTTATAGATGTTGCAACAAGTTTTCTATAATAAATACACTTCAAAAAGGGTTTGCAGGTCTTCTTGGATAGAGTACAACTATTAAAAGACATTGTAATAGGGTTCTTCTTGTTTCGTTTTAATTTTCTGATCGGTCGAATTTTAAAGGAAACAACTATTAAAAGACATTATAATAGGGCTAGAGTACATGATGGGCAACAATGACCTGTGAATGAGGCCAAGGTTGAAATTTTTTCAAAACGTTTCTGTATGGCATCATACATCCTTGAGTCTTGAAACACTCCCGTATTGTCAAGGCATGTGTCTAGTCTAGCCATGTCAAATTTCGATGCATATAGGCACATATTGAAGAAATTTCAATGTTGTCCCCATTCACTACTCACTATGAGGGGTCAGTGCATGACATTTTTGGTGGTTGAATTGGAAGTTCCATGACATTTCAAGAGAGTTCCAACAAAGATTCTATAGATGAAAACAATGACATTTGACAATGAGATGCCCATTATGAACATTTTTGCAAACATGGACGATCTCAAATATTATGTGATCGGAACATCATACATCCTTGAGTCTTGAAACCCTCCCATACCGTCAAGGCATGTGTTTAGTCTAACCATGCCAAATTTCAATGCATACAGGCACATATTGAATAAATTTCAACGTTGGCCCCATTCACCAATGCTCACTATGCGGGGTCGATGCATAACATTTTTGGTGGTTGAATTGGAAGTTCCATGACATTTCAAGAGAGTTCCAACAAAGATTCTATGGATGGAGACAACGACATTTGACAAATATGAGACACCCCATTATGAACATTGTTGCAAACATGGACAATCTCAAAGATTATGTGGTCGGGACATCAAACATCCTTGAGTCTTGAAACCCTCACATACCGTCAAGGCATGTGTCTAGTCTAACCATGTCAAATTTCGATGATTACAGGCACATATTGAAGAAATTTCAACGTTGGCCCCATTCACTAGTGCTTACTATGCAGGGTTGGTGCATGACATTTGTGGTGGTTGAATTGGAAGTTCCATGAAATTTCAAGAGAGTTCCAACAAAGATTCTACAGATGGAAACAACGACATTTGAAAAATATGAGATGCCCCATTATGAATGTTGTTGGAAACATGGACAATCTCAAAAATTATGTGGCCGAGACATCAAACATATTCCTTGAGTCTCGAAACCCTATCCCCATACCCTCAAGGCATGTGTCTAGTCTAACCATGTCGAATTTCGATGCATACATGCACAGTTTGAAGAAATTTCAATGTTGGCCCCATTCACTGCTCACTATGCGGGGTCAGTGGAAGAAATTTTACATTTACCTTCAAGGCAGCCCCTATTCACTATGATCACTATGAGACATCCATTATATTGAACGTTGACGAAAACATGGATGATCTCAAATATTATGTGGGGACATCAAACATCCTTAAGTATCGAAACCCTCCCATACCTTCAAGGCAACTATCTAGTTTAACCATGTCAAATTTTGATGCATACAAGCATAGATTGAAAATATTTCAACATTGGCCCCATTCACTGCTCACTGTACAAGGTCGGTGGAAGACATTTGTGATGGGTGTATTTGAAGTTCCATGACAAATTTCAAGATAGTTACGACAACGATTCTATAGAAGGGAATGACGAATGATGACAATGAGAGGTGCAGCATGATGAACGTTGATGCAAATGTGGACGATATCAAAGATTATGTGGGGACATCATACATCCTTGAGTATTGAAACCCTCCCATACCGTCAAGCCATGTGTCTAGTCTAACCATGTCGAATTTTGACGCATACATGCATAGTTTGAAGAATTTCAATGTTGTCCCCATTCACTTCTCACTATGGGGGGTTGGTGCAAGATGACATTTGTGGTGGGTGAATGACAATAGTAATAATAGAGAGGCACAATCCTCATATATGGTGGTCATTGTTACAGGAGAATCCCCCTGCAGACAAGTGGATTTCCTCTTGGATACTAGACCCCTATGACCAAGACAGAAAAGTGTTAATGTGGACACCGACATTCCTTTTCATGAAGCTAAACTATTCAAAGAAGAAGAAGAAATAAGGGTAAATACCTTTATCGACGTTTGTCCTTGCTCAATCCAGGCTGATCTTGATCTCCAAGTTCTTCAGAAGGTCCTGCAATACAATGAGAAACAACAACGAGACATACTTCCTACTCTACCAAGATTAGATTCATAATAGATCTATAAAAATAAACAAGTTCATGAAACGTACACAAACTTAAAGGAAACAGACCAAGCATAGATTTATATTAATGAAAACAAAGTGAAATGCATACAGTCATATATGTAGGTGCAACAACTTCACCAAGCTCTCTTTGTCCAGACCCTTGCTCAAAATTTCCACGATTAGAATGACTATAACTTTCACTGATAAATCTCCCTTATGAGATCATAAGTTTGATGCCTCTAAACTCCATGTATACCACTTATGAGATCATAAGTTTGGTATATCTAAAACTCCATATGGTTTTCACCATGAGGAGGCCTCCTTATATAAGCTTAGAGAGGCCCAACCACCTTAGAGATTCTTGGGATAGGTTAAGGATCTTTCTCCATCAGTTTTGGATCCTCCCTAAGATCCAGCCTTGAGCTCAAATTCAAATCCAACTAACTCCAGAGATGAGGGGGATTTTTCCCTGATTTTCCTCAACAGTCAAAGATCTCCTAAAACAACCCAACGCTCCCTCAATAGGGTACACAGAGAGTTGCAACTCTCCCCCAAAGAAGGCTAGGGAGAATTGGCACTCCTTGACAGTGGTTAGGGGAGTGTTGCCCAAATTTTCCCTAAAAAATCCCAGTGCTCCCCCAGAAGGGTGCACAGAGTGTTGGAATGCTCCCCCAAAGAAGGCTAGGGAGCATTGACAGTCCCTGATAGTGGGTAGGGGAGTGCTGGCCTCCAAAATTGACTTTTGAGTGGTTTTCTTCATGGAAAATTCTTTGTACTCCTCATGAGATGATTTCTCTTCCTAAAACCAGTCTTTGAAGGTGTCTTAAGTATCCCTGTGATGTCGTTAAAGACACGACATAGGCGACATGACAGTATGATGTTTGCGACACTTATGACACTTATGGTCAAGATGTGACACTTGTGACACTTGTAATGACGACACTTGCAATACTATTGAAGTGAGTAATTTTGATGTGTAACGGTCATTTAGGCACATAGAAAGGAAAGTGGGACTTGTGTGATAGCCCAAATCCTAATGCATGACTCTTTTGAAGCATATAAAGTAAATTTTATTACTCAATTCCCTGGATTTTAACCTTCGACCATGGAATAGGCCCTAACAACCATCCATGGTGTACCAATCCTTGAAATGATAGCCATATGTCACTCATGGGTTAAATATTATAGGGCCCTAGATATGGAACATTAACCCGATAAGTTAATGTAGTTGTTGCAATTTTTAGAAATTTACATCACATTATGGAAAAGTATATCAAAACAATTTATCATACTCTAGATTTAGTTTAGTTAGTTTTTGAAATGAGAGTACATTTTAGTCATGTATTCAGTTAGTTTTGACAATGGGATTACTTTTTCTAATTTTACTCATTTTACCTATCAGTGCACTACCTCTACCAGTCGACGACGCAGTGGGAAATCCGGGAACCCCACCAATTCCCCCTCGAGACACCCAAATATACTCAATTTTCTTCATTCAACCTCAGATGGTAGGAGACATGGGTCCATTAATCCATGAAATACCTACTTCCTTTTGCCCATAGATCTTCCCCTATGGTACATCTCATCATCAGAGAAGGTCTTTGAATTTGGGGTCGAGGATTCTTCATGCATTAGAGTAGATCTCACTCTCTACTACTCTACCTTGGATGCTACAACTCTTCCCACAAGTACAACTACAACTCTTCCCACATGTCCCTGGGAAAATTTACATCTACAAATCATGTGAACAAATGTTGATGTTGAAGGGGCTCAAGCACATGTCGAAAATATTAATGTTGAATCTTGGGATAAGGCTGGGGTGCATGCATAAAATGCATCTATGGAACTTGATGCTCAAGCGTGTGTGGTGTCCACAAATGTTTACATGGAATATTTTTCCCAAGGGCCATTACAAAGGGTGGATTGAGTGTCAATGTTGAGATGGGAGCACCCAATGAGGGGATTATTGATATTTTTCTAGAGGGGTACCAAATAACATGCTCCATAATTGGGAATTATTCAATGTTAAGTGACGTCCAATACATTAGGTGGCTCAATGGAGAGATTAAGCCAATGTTTGAGATAATGGTCTCCACATGTTAAACAATTATTCATTATGTTGAGGATTGCAAGGGACTCTATTGCTATTGATAATATTACTCATGGTCAAATCTGTTTTAATCATTTTTTTTTTATGTTGGGTTGAACTCATTGTCTAATGAACACCAGTGTAAAACATAGAGGAAGTTCATTGAGAGGAATAAATATGATCGGACCCAATTTATCATTGATAATATCTTGATCCATGTACGAGGGTGTGAGAAATTGTGCATTTTTGTGGATATTCCAAGGAAATGTGAGATTGTTAAACCACAACATGTATTATGAAATTTTTCATTACAAATATTTGTAGAGTTTGTTAGAGGAATGGAGGTTGATTATTGGTGTGCTGAGTGTCAATGTTGATATGGGAGCACCCAATGAGGGGCTTATTGATACTTTTCCAAAGGGATACCAAATAACATGATGCGTAATTAGGTAGTATTCAATGTTGAGTGAGGTCCAATACATCAACTAGATCAATGGAGGAATTGAGTCAATGTTTGAGATAATGGTCTCCACATGTTAAACAATTGTTCACTCGGTATTCATTTTCCCTTGTGATGTGTATGACATGGAAGAGATCTTTTCCCTTATACTCAAATATCACTGACAGACCCACTCTATATATCATCTCATCTCGTCCTTGTTTCGTTTTAATTTTATGATCGGTCGAATTTTAAAGGAAACAACTATTAAAAAACATTGTACTAGGGCTAGAGTACATGATGGACAACGGTGACCTATGAATGGGGCCAACGCTGAAATTTTTTCAAAATTTTTCTGTATGACATCATACATCCTTGAATCTTGAAACCCTCCCATACCTTCAAGGCATGTGTCTAGTCTAACCATGTCAAATTTCAATGCATACATGCACATATAGAAGAAATTTCATTGTTGGCCCCATTCACTGCTCACTATGCGGGGTCAGTGCATGACATTTTTGGTGGTTGAATTGGAAGTTCCATGACATTTCAAGAGAGTTCCAACAAAGATTCTACAGATGGAAACAATGACATTTGACAATGAGATGCCCATTATGAACGTTGTTGAAAAAATGGACGATCTCAAATATTATGTGGTCGGGACATCAGACATCCTCGAGTCTTGAAACCCTCCCATACCATCAAGGTATTTGTCTAGTCTAACCATGTCTAATTTCGATGCATACATGTAGAGTTTGAATAAATTTCAACGTTGGCCCCATTCACTACTCACTATGCGGGGTCGGTGCAAGATGACATTGTGATGCAGGAGCATCGCCCACATCAAGCGAGCCAGCGCGAAAGCAGGAGACACCTGGACAAGCCAGCATACTTTTCTTTTTTTGAATTTCACCTTGATATTTGTTGCGCCAAACATTAATGTGAGGATTTAATGAAGCGCACTTGTATATTGTAAATGGACCTTGAGCGGATATCTCTCGTCCTTAGGTAGCAGAGGCATTTAATAGATTTAATGATGTTAGATAGGAATTTAATTCTAGATTTGATAGCTTTAGAGCTCGAGAGGGAAACGGGATATAGACACCCTCCTTTGAAAATTGTAACATTAGCTAGAACAGGAGCAAGGAGCAAGAAGAGTAGCAGAGAAGTGTATGAAGAACCTCCATGTATAGATATTGAATTAATAGGAAAGCTTTGATTCAATTCCATGGTTGTGTTATTCTCTGTGTATTGCTGATATTATGCTCATAGATGTTTGCTTTCTGTTATGCACTTGCTTTTATATGCTGTGTATGTGATTTCATGGTTGATTTGAAATCTGAGAGAAGGAGTGAATGAGTTTCAATTGTTTCTCTAACGGAGCCAGAGGATTCCTGCAAGGAGTGCAGTTGAATTTGTCCGCAAGGAGTGCATGGGTTTACTTAGAGATAGATTTTGTTTCCATTCATCTCAGAAGTGCAGATTTGGCACTGGAGCCGTGCAAGGCGTGCGCAGGCTAGACGAAGACTCAGGGTTGTGATTCTGAGCAAAGAGTTGAAGGATTTCTGCTGCAGGAGTGTGCAGGATCAAAGATTTCATCACTTAGTCGTGATTGAAGATTTGCCGCAAAGGGTGCATGCAAGGAGTTCCTCCTGAGGGAATTGAAGTCGTTGAAGCTCAAGAGGAGTAGGCCTTCGAATTTGTCGAAGGATTTCACAAAACAAGCTGTGCATCGAAGTGTTCGAGCAGGTGATGAAACTTTGTGTGCAGGGTGATGAGTTCCGTGGAGGAGTAATTCGACATTTCGGGGATTTCGTCGGAAAGAGCGGACAGTTAGAAATCATCCGAGGAGGAGTCATGAGAATCTGAGGACCGTTGGGTCGCTTGGAGTTCAGGAAGGTTTCCGTGCAAGCGCGGAGAAAGGTTCGAAGCTCAGAAGGGCAGGAGCGTTGATTGGAATCACGAGGAGCGTAGTTCAACTTGTGGATCGGCATATCGGGAGTTCGTGAGGAGATGGTGGAAGACAGGTGGCATAATCTATCAGAGTATCAGCGTCTCAGGTATCAGGAGTCGAGGAAGGAGCCGTTTGAGCTCGCGAGAAGCGAAGTCGCGAGGTAGCGAGATCGCGGGTCTCGACATTTCGGCACCTCACGTATCGGGAGTTGGAACCTTGAGTGGTTGGTGACGTGGGAGGCGAAGTTGTGATATAGTGAAGTCCTGAGAAGGCGGAAGGAATTCAGCGTTGACTGACACATTTCGGATCTCGGGGATCCGGGGAAGTAACGCATAACAGTTGAACTCATGAGTAGCGGAGTTACAATCCTCTGAGTAAAAGGAAGGGGGATTACGTGAAGCGAACTGTGGGTGCAGATATTTCGATTGGGAGATATAAGGGTATTGACACCCTTCGGGCCGAGATAAGAGAAGGTCCTGGTGAGGGCGATCGTTTTCCGAGGAGTGGGATCGGTCGCCATCAGAGATGGTATCAGAGCGGGAATAGTTCTTTTCTTTCTATAGCGAAGAAGGAGAAGAGGATTCATCATGCCTCCAAGAAGGGAAAGACAGTCACCCGACCCAGAAGACAGGGAGGTGCGAAGAAGAGTTAGACGAGCAGGAAATCCATAAATGGAGCGGCAGATGAGAGATCTTCGAGCAAGACTCGAGGATATGGAGATAGCGCAGAGATGCACAGTTGGTGCAAGGGATCTTAGTGATTCCGAAGTTGAAGAGGAAGCTGGACATGAAGAAGAAGTCGCAGTAGAGGATGCATCAACTGAGCGGTTGATCAAAGCCATTTCCAGGATGAGTTCCAAGACCAAAATGGACATTCCAGTCTATGAAGGAAGCCTGGATGCAGAAGAGTTGTTGGACTGGATCAGAGCTCTTGACACCTACTTCGACTATGAAGATATCGAAGAGGACAAGAAGGTAAGGCATGATGTCACTAAATTGAAAGGACATGCAGCATTATGGTGGGATGAGATACAAGATGATAGACGTTCCAAAGGCAAAAATAAGATCAAAAGCTGGGATCGAATGATCGCAAAGATGAAGGCGAAATTCATCCCAAGAGATTATCAGATCACACTGTTCAGGCGAATGCAGAACTTGAGATAGAAGCTGATGACGGTGAAGGAATACACCGAAGAGTTTTATAAGCTCAACATCAGAGCAGGTCATTGGGAGAGCGATGATGAGAAAGTCGCCAGATATATGAATGGTCTGAGATACGACATTCAGGATGAATTGAATATGGTGACCCTCAGAACGGTTGAGGACGCTTACCAGATGGCTCTGAAAGCCGAAGAAAAGCTGAGACGAAAGCAAGGACAGCGAGGGCGAGGCAGAAGTCAGCCCAGAGGCAAGGCAGTTGCCCAGGAGAAATATCAGAATCCCAAGGAGGAATGGAGGAAACCTCAAGGTAAGGTTGAAAAAGGTGGGACCTCACAGAGGCAACCATATGTTGAGCCGAGAGGACAGCAGAATGATCAGCGAGGAGATTATGCTGTTGCAAACACTCTTCCTCATACTAGACGTTGAGGTAGAGGAAGAGGTGGAGTGATCACATGTTTTACGTGTGGGAAAAATGGGCACAAGTCATTCGAGTGTCCAGAGAAGAAAAAGTACAGCGGAGAAGCTCACATCACTGAAGCTCAGAAGCGTGATGTTCAGATTAATGAAGATGTCGAAAGCGGAAGATCGCTTGGAATGCATAAAGTCCTTTTGACACCCGAGAAGGAGGTGGAGGACGCAGCTCAGAGAAGCCGACTGTTCAGGACAACTTGCAAGACCAAGGGCTGGAAATGCAAGGTCATTGTGGACAGCGGAAGCACCGATAATCTCGTTTCGACCGAGATGGTAGAAAAGTTAGAGATGGAGACGAATGATCACCTGAGTCCATATAAAGTATCATGGCTACAAAAAGGACATCAGGTGAGTGTTACTAAACAATGTTTGGTTGAATTCAAAATAGGTGGGTATAATGATAAAATTCTGTGTGATGTCATTCCCATGGATGTATGTCATTTATTGCTAGGTAGACCATGGCAATATGACAGAAATGTGGTTCATGATGGGAGAATGAACACATATACTCTGGAGAAGAACGAAAGAACACACATATTGCTTCCGATAAAGGATAAGGAGGTGAAATAGGAAGTGAGCAACACAATACTTCTCATGAGTGGGAAGGAGATTCTCACAGAGATGGAGAAGAAGGAAGATCCACAATTCTTTGTGGTCAGGAAACCGAGAATTGTTCTGACTAGCACAAGAGTGGATCATCTACCAGATGAGATTCAGGAATTGATGGAAGAGTTCGCTGACATCATCGTGGACAAATTACCTCATTCTTTTCCACCGATGAGAAGTGTGAGTCACCACATAGACCTCATACCAGGAGCAAGTTTACCGAATAAGGCCGCGTACAGGTTGATGCCGTAGAAAAATGAGGAGGTCAAGAACCAAGTCCAGGATTTTTTGGACAAAGGATTAGTCAGGGAGAGATTAAGTCCATGTGTTGTTCCGACAGTGCTTAGTTCGAAGAAAGATGGAGGCTGGAGAATGTGTACTGATTCCAGAGCGATTAACAAAATTACCATCAGGTACAGATTTCCACTGCCAAGAATGGATGATCTGATGGATTGCTTGAGTGGGGCAAATTATTTTTCAAAGATTGATCTAAAAAGAAGATATCACCTGATTCGCATGAGGGAAGGTGATGAATGGAAGACAACGTTCAAGAAAAATGAAGGTTTGTATGAATGGTTGGTCATGTCGTTTGGTTTGACAAACGCGCCGAGCATATTCATGAGATTGATGAATGAAGTCCTGAGGGAATTCATCGGGAAATTTGTAGTTGTATATCTGGATGATATACTGATTTTTAGCAAGACCAAGGCTGAACACTTGAAACATTTGGCCATTGTAATGAGGAAGCTACAGCAGGAGAAGTTGTTGATCAACATGAAGAAGTCCTCATTTATGAAGACAAAGCTCATTTATTTGGGTTTTGTTATTTCAGAGAATGAATTGAAGATGGATCCGAGTAAGGTAGAAGTGATTAAGAATTGGCCATCACCGAGAAATGTATTCAAGGTGAGGAGTTTCCATGGTTTGGCTAGTTTCTACCGAAAATTCATCAGGAATTTCAGTGGAATTAGCGCAGCAATGATGGACAGAGTGAAGAAGCGGCATAAGACTTTTCACTGGATAAAAGAGGCTGAAAAGAGCTTCAATCTGTTGAAGCGAAAGATTATAGAGCAACCAGTGTTGGTGTTGCCATATTTTCAGAAGACATTTCAAGTGAAATTTGATGCTAGTGGATATGCCATAGGAGCAGTCTTGAGTCAGGAAGACAGACCAGTTGCATATTTCAGCGAGAAGATGGATGAAGCAAAGCTGAAATACTCCACATACGATAAAGAGTTCTATGCTATCATACAGGCATTGAAGAAGTGGAGGCATTACTTGATCCCAAAAGAATTTGTACTGTACAGTGATAATCATGCATTGCAGTTTGTAAGTCAACAGGAGAAGTTGAATCAGAAGCATGCAAAATGGGTGGAGTATATGCAAAATTTCACCTTTGTAATTAAACACATTTCAGGTACTGCTAACAAAGTAGTTGACGCTTTGAATAGGAAGTGTTTGTTGTTGCAGGAATTCTGAGTCAAGACATTGGGTTTTGAAAATTTGAAGGACATGTACGTCGGAGATGCAGACTTCGGAGAAGCATATGAAGCAGCTGAGAATCCCGTTCTCAGAGATCGGAGCCCATGGATAGATTACATGATCCAGGAGGGATTGTTGTTCAGAGGCAATCAACTGTGTATTCCAAATTGCTCCATGAGGGAGAACTTGTTGAAAGAGAAGCACAGTGGTGGATTAGCCGGACACTTTGGCCAAGATAAGACTTTTGCGAAGTTGAGCGAATCATACTTTTGGCCAAGCATGTGAGAAGATGTCAAGAAGTTTGTTGACAGATGTCGGATTTGTCAGCATTCAAAAGGGAGAAGGCAGAGTGCAGGTTTTTATCAGCCATTGCCCCTACCAGAGAGACCATGGGAGGCGATTAGCATGGATTTTGTATTGGGTTTGCCAAGGACACAGAGAGACGTTGATTCCATCTTTGTGGTGGTGGACAGGTTTTCAAAGATGGCACATTTTATTCCATGTCAAAAGACCAGCGATGCGACCCACATCGCAAACTTGTTTTTCAAAGAAATTGTTAGACTTCATGGATTGCCGAGAAGCATAGTCTCGGACAAGGATACAAAGTTCATAGGTTATTTTTGGAGGACTCTATGGAAGAATCTAGGAACTAACTTGGCATATAGTTCAGCTTACCATCCTCAGACAGATGGGAAAACGGAGGTGGTCAACAAAAGTTTGGGAGACTTGTTAAGGAGCTTGGTGACAGAGCACCATAGCAGCTGGGATAACATATTGCCACAGGCAGAGTTCGCGTACAACGATTTGGTGAATCGGAGTACATGAAAAAGTATGTTTGAGAGTGTGTATGGGACACAACCGAGGGGATTTTCTGAACTCAGGGAGTCATAACAGACTGCGACTAGCAGCGCTAGCGCAGAAGAGTTCGTTGAGGCGATGAAAGAACTTCACAGCAAGGTGAAGCAGCAACTGATAGAATCAAATCAGGAGTACAAGCGCATAGAAGATCAGCATCGGAGGCAACTTCAATTCGAAGTCAGTGATCTAGCTCTGGCACACTTACGGAAAGAAAGGTTCCCAAGGGGAACATATAACAAGTTGAAAATGAAGAAAATCGGACCTTGTAGAGTCCTGAAGAAATTTGGAGAGAACGCTTATGAGATTGAGTTGTCGGATGTCATCGGGATATCTCTGATATTTAACATTTCGGATTTATACCCATACAGGGCTGGAGAAACAGAGGTTGAACCTGAGGAACCAGTGATCCAGTGGCAGAAGCAAATGCCGATTGCAGAAAATCCGCAGATGGAGTGCATACTGGACAAGCGAGTGGGTAAGAAAACCAGGCACAAACAATATTTTGAATACCTGGTAAAGTGGAAGAATCACCCAGTGGAAGATGCCAGCTGGGAGACAGAAGCAGAAATACAGAAGCATGGACAAACTGTGCAGGAGCTCATGAAATTTTTCAAATCAGGGAGTATGATGCAGGAGCATCGCCCACATCAAGCGAGCCAGCACGAAAGAAGGAGACAGCTGGACAAGCCAGCATAATTTTCTTTTTTTGAATTTCACCTTGATATTTGTTGCGCCAAACATTAATGTGAGGATTTAATGAAGCACACTTGTATATTGTAAATGGACCTTGAGAAGATAGCTCTTGTCCTTAGGTAGCTGAGGCATTTAATAGATTTAATGTTGTTAGATAGGAATTTAATTCTAGATTTGATAGCTTTAGAGAACGAGAGGGAAACAGGATATAGACACCCTCCTTTGTACATTGTAACATTAGCTAGAACAGGAGCAAGGAGCAAGAAGAGTAGCAGAGAAGTGTATGAAGAACCTCCATGTATAGATATTGAATTAATAGGAAAGCTTTGATTCAATTCCATGGTTGTGTTATTCTCTGTGTATTGTTGATATTATGCTCATAGATGTTT
>SNQJ01S0011078.1:158430-170714 GCA_010110895.2 Picea sitchensis
TTGTGGAGGGGGATGAGTCCTCTTCCTAGGATGAGTTTCCTTGTGCTAGGATAAGTTCTTTGTGGTTGGGATAGACTCTTAGCTGCTGGGTCGAATTTATGTGCCAAAGGGGAGAGTTCTTAATTGGGAAATTGATTCTCTTGAGTAGATCGATTCACTTCCTTGGCAGGCCATTTTTTTCTAGTAGAGGCATATTTAGTGAGGAGGTCGAGTTATACTTATATTGGATCACATTTCCATTCCGAGGACAGAGATCATTGTTGTTGAGGGAGGTTGATTTTTCTTCCAGATATGAGTTTACTCACTGTTGGCCGAATTTTCTTCTATTGTGGGACAAATTCCTCTTGGTTGGTCGTGTATCTTCTGTTGATACCAATTTTTCTAAGTAGGGGGAGGCACCTTCCTTGTTTGAGATTGTTTTCTTGTGGGGGGAATCGATTCCAATTCTGATCAACATTTTTGTGGAGGAGTTTGGAGGCTCTGTATGTAGCAAATTGGGTATCTACAACAGACATTACAGTTCCTACCTTCAACTCTGTTCCAGCTAGCTATTCCAACAATTCCAATGTACTTTTGATTAGATCTGTGAGTGTTTTGTTGAATTCTTTGCTCATATTGGATTAATAATAAAACATATTAGTTTGGGTTATTTTCCTTGTTGTCCTACCTTCATTATTTCTTTATATTTATGTTATTATAAATAGCAAGCCAAATTCCTCAAAAGATATTGCAAACTGTTTGATTTAATGCATGAGCTAAAATACCATTAAGTCACAACACTTAAACACAATAACAATAGAAAATAAGGGGCAGTTTACAACAATGAGAAAATGAAGGGTTTATACAGGGGTAATGGGGTGTGTAACCAAGTGTTTGACAAAAACTCTGAATAAATACTCCTAGGCTCCTACAACAACCAAATAAGGCATGCTGGTATATTTAATGTAGTCTTGAATTATGGTCCCGGTGGTTACAACCCACATTGGTGGTTATTAGGTGGGTTTTGTGGTTCCCCATTTATCAGGTGGGCTTTGTAGCCCCACATTTGTGGTCTGGGGGAAACAAACTAAAACCCATTCCTATATATCTATGAGCCCTTGCCTCATTTGTAATCCTTTGAATAACATGGACCTGAAGATGTTGTGAAGGCTTATGGTTGAAAGTGGAGTTTATTCCTCAGAGAGTTCTCCATTATAATTATAGTGTTCTTTATTTTATCATGTGTTGATTATTGATTCTAGATTTTATTGTAAATGAAGTCCAATACCATGTTTTCTCACTCATATGATGAGGAAGAGGATGATTATCAAAAGTCCTTTTAACCCCAAGACTTTAATACAGATTTCAATCCATAGTTAAAAAGAATATCAAAGAACTAATATGGGTACAACTAAACCTGTAGAGTAAGGATATGAGTGGTTATCTTGGTGGGCATTGTGAGCATTACATTAAGGTGGTTGATGCTTCGTTCCATGTTTTGAAGCTCACATTCATTAGTCAGTTTGGGCTTCACATTCTAATGAGGTGTTGAAAGACCCCATTCTAAGTCAACAATCCATCTCCCTAGAAATCTTTAGCTAATGAAATGAAAACTTAGAGCATAGTACTTAGTACTTGCTACTATATACTAGATCATTGATGCTTGCTGGAAATTTGATTGGATTGAGGTTGGAATGAATGCTTAAATCTCACATTGCAGGGAAGTTGCACTTTATGTAACCTAGACAGATTTATGATTGCACTTAGATATACATCCAAAACAAACCTTGTAGCCATTCCAATACTGATAACTAAGATCTGAAGAAGATATAGTTAAATCATAACTTCAACTTAGATAGCTAAGTGGCATACACGACAACAACTAGTTGTATTGTGTACAGGAAAGCCCGAAAATGAAGAAGAACAAAGAATGAAATCCTTGTACATGATAGTGGATAGAGGCGTAATGGCCTTTCTGAAGGTATAACACTTTGTACAATATTGAGACAAATACAATAATTTACATTTACCTAGAGTGCTCCACTTTCATTAGCTTGTTTGGAGGAGATATAGTCACTATGCACATGGATCTATACTCTTTGAATATATTTTGAGGCCACCTACTCTTGAGAAGGTTGTTATAACAACCATTGGGTATTTATTGCATGTTTGTCCATGAGATCCATCCATTAGGGGAGTTTTTTGCTTCATTGGAGAGAGTGCCTTAGCTTGTTTTACTATTTTGGGCATCTTGTTGACATTTCATGATGGTCGACCCCCCTATTTAGTGGAGTGCTCCCTTGGATTTTTCATTGTGGCATAGTTTGAGGATTTTCTTGATGAACATTCCTTTGGATGACCTTGCAAATGTTTCAATGAGATATCTTACAAGGTCAAACAAGCTCAATCTAAGGAGGCATCTTGCTTGAGGAGAGGACAAGTGGCATTCCCATTTATTTGTCCTTCTATTTTATTTAGTATTTTGACTTGTCTATTGGAGGTAGTTAGGAGATATGTTATTGTTATTCTTCCTAAGAGAGATTATGGATCTAGAACTAGCTTATTATTATTTTTATTGTTGAGGGTTTTGAGCTAGATCTCTATATAAAGAGAAGCTCTCTCATTGTAGTGGTTTTTGAAAGTTTGGAGAAATATTGTTGGGTTACATTTGAAGGTCTTGTGAAGGCCATAAATTTTAAGGGTTATTTTTCATGCGAGGTTCTTCATTTTCATCCATATTGTTGTTCTTATGGTTGCTAAAATTTTGCTGCAAAGAACTTCATATAAAAGACATTTTTTCCATTGGGGGAAAGCTTTGGTTGAGTTATTTCTTATCCATTTCTCTTCTTGTTTTTGTTGTTAAATTAGATTTACTTTCTGCTGTTGTTTCATTGAAAGATAGGGAAGATTTATGGTTTATAGTAAAAACACGCCTCCTATGTAAAATAGGAGCACGTTTGGAAGGGTCCCTCATAGTAACTTTTTGCAATCTGGAACAACCATCATTGTCTGATTTTAACATGTTGTAGCAACATTATCACTCATTATCATCTCATATAAATCAAACCCTATAAATACCCCTTGACTCCACTTGCCCAAATTGGATGTTTGGCACTAGTCTACCCTTTCAACCACCCAAAATATAACATAAAAATCAATCTTTTGTTTTACTCAATCTGGAATTTGCATTGACCCTTAAGGACAGATTTAGTAATTCTATCCTTGGGGATACACCCTTTGTGCCAGAGGAGAGTTAGCCTAAAGAGAGGGAAGGTTCTATTGTGGTGATATTGGATAGCCCTTCTTAGTTTCCTCTATGGTTTCACCCATTATTAGGGATTTATAGCTTAAGTGCAACATTGGGCAGTAACAAGTCACATGGCACCGCATTCACATTCATAACCTTAGAATTCCTATATTCCTTGGTTTCCCTTGGAGCCTACTTTGGGGCACCCATAGCAAGGATCTTAGTACGCAAGCTCCATTTTGGGTAAAAGTAACCATCAAGGCATTGCAGTAAAGGCATTAGAAAGTTGTCTGGAATTCCTTTGTTCATTAGTTCTTTTGATGTATGAACTAATAAGGTTCTTTCAACATTTATTTTATCACTCATTCTCATATCATAGAAATCGAACCATCTAAATACCCCTTGAGTCCATTTTCCCAAATTGGATGTTTGGCACTAGTCTACCCTTTCAACCACCCAAAATATAACATAAAAATCAATCTTTTGTTTTACTCAATTTGGAATTTACATTGACCCTTAAGGATAGATTTAGTAATCCTATCCTTGGGGATACACCCTTTTTGTCAGAGGAGATTCATCCTAAAGAGAGGGAAGGTGTTATTGTGGTGATATTGGATAGCCCTTCTTATTTTCCTCTATGGTTGCACCCATTATTAGGGATTTATAGCTTAAGTGCAACATTGGGCAGTAACAAGTCACATGGCACCGCATTCACATTCATAACCTTAGAATTCCCAGATTCCTTGGTTGCCCCTGGAGCCTACTTTGGGGCACCCATAGCAGGGATATTAGTACACAAGCTCCATTTTGGGTAAAAGTAACCATCAAGGCATTGCAGTAAAGGCACTAGAAAGTTTTATGGAGTTCCTTTGTTCATTGGTTGTTTTGATGTATGAACTAATAAGTTTCTTTCAACATTTATTTTGTGGGCGAATAATGGGCCAACCTGTTGCTTTAAGTTGGGTAAGATTATCATTGGTGTCTCTATGCTAATTTAGGGATTAGGCAAGGGTCCCTCATAGTAAATGTTTGCAATATGGAACATCCATCATTGTTTGATTTTAACATGTTGTAGCAGCATTATCACTCATTCTCATCTCATAGAAATCGAACCCTCTAAATACCCCTTGACTCCATTTGCCCAAATTTGATGTTTGGAACTAGTCTACCCTTTCAACCACCCAAAATATAACATAAAAATCAATCTTCTGTTTTACTCAATCTGGAATTTACATTGACCCTTAAGGATAGATTTAGTAATCCTATCCTTGGGGATACACCCTTTGTGCCAGAGGAGATTCATCCTAAAGAGAGGGAAGGTGATATTGTGGTGATATTGGATATACCTTCTTAGTTTCCTCTATGGTTGCACCCATTATTAGGGATTTATAACTTAAGTGCAATGTTGGGCAGTAACAAGTCACATGGCACCACATTCACATTCATAACCTTAGAATTCTCAGATTCCTTGGTTTCCCTTGGAGCCTACTTTGGGGCACCCATAGTAGGGATATTAGTACACAAGCTCCAGTTTGGGTAAAAGTAACCATCAAGGCATTGCAGTAAAGGCATTAGAACGTTGTCTGGAGTTCCTTTGTTCATTAGTTGTTTTGATGTATGAACTAATAAGGTTCTTTCAACATTTATTTTGTGGGCGAATAATGGGATAACTTGTTTCTTTAAGTTGGGTAATATTATCATTGGTGTCTCTATGCTAATTTAGGAATTTGGCATTCAACAAGTATAGAAAGCATCATGTACAGGTTCATGCAATGTTTTGCAGGATATTCATTGTTTCATGGGGAGCATTCCAATGATTTATTATTTATATCTTGTGCTCATAAGTTGATATTATAAGAAAATGCTATTATAAGAGAGTTGTAGGGACTATAATTTGTCTGCACAACATCAATATGCATTTAATTCTAGTGAGTTTTGTAAAGGGGAAAACTATTTTTTATTGTTGCCCTGTTTATTGTATTTTGTGTATTAATGTTGTCTTGTAATTAATGGATGCAGGTATGTAAGGAAACACACGGGAAGGAATAAATTGAATTATTTTGGACCTTTAATGTGTCAAATGACAATGCTAGTTCATATTCGAACAGGGAGTTTCTTTTTCAAAGCCCTGGGAATTACTCTTCTTTTCATGGTTGGATTTACAGATGACATAGTTCATAGAGAAACAAAGTATTGCAATTTGGATTTGCTTTAGAAGTATTATAGGTAAAGGACTACAAGAAGTTCCCTACTTAAATAACATGACATAGTGAAGATGCTTCGATGCACCATGAGAGCCCTTTTCCAAATCTTGTTGGGTGTTCAGGTTTAATATTTTAAAATTTTATGTACAGTAACAAGCTTTAAAATCTAGTAATGTTGTGAGAGTAATCAATGTTTCATTACTATACATGAAATTTATGGTTATTCGCTTGCCTCTCTTGTATGGAAAAGCAAAAGAAAAAGAGAAGAATACTTCTCATGCTTTTTCATGGAACATGCTTTGATAGGTGCAAAATAGTTTGACAAATTTGTGTGTCACCTTAGTTGTTGGTGACTCTGACTATTTATATCAATGCATTTTTTTTTAAATTCTAAAGTTATTTTTTTGCTCAAAATCATGTTTTTAGTTACAATTTGATTGTACCTTTTCTTTTTTGAAAGCAAAGTAACAAGGAAATATTCCTTTTGCATAAGCTCAAGAGTCCCTTACAAATTTGATGCTTTATAACCCAACATTTCATGCCAAATATTCTTGGCCTCTTCTAAATTACCCTTCCTATAGAGCTTCTCGGTTGATATATTACATGTAATAACATTCCAAACATGGCCTTTTGACCAAAAAGAAAGCAATGATTTCACAACTACATGACATTTACCTTCATCACAAAGAAAACCCACGAGGGTATGGCAGGTAACTTCGTCCAAGGCATAACCCTTCTCCATCACTTTGTGCAAGAGATCTGCAACCTGCTCTATTCTACAGCTCTCACAAAGACTCATAAGAAAATTATTGATGTTTGTAGTATCAACAGATTACTGCTTTTTGCCTTTATTTTATGGATGATGTTGATGTTGGGGAATATTATGAACAATATGAGATATTAGGAATTGCTATGCAGAGTACTACCAAACTTTGGTATTTTCAGTTTATGGAATTCACCAGAGATTGTGTAAATTGTACCTAATCTCACATGTACATCTGACTATATATACAAATCCTTTTTCTTGGAAAACAAATGAGATTGTATTGAATGCCTATCTGTCAAAAACATTTGCAAATATTTGTGAGAGTTTGTTAGCGCTTTCAATATGAATGTTTTGTGCACTGGTTTCTTTTTTTCTTTTCCAGAACTCCCGGTAAAGGCTCCACTTTATAACAACTCTATAGATTCATTTGTGGAAGAAGAGTCCAGAAAGGGTTATTGTAACTTCAAAATTGTACATTTTCCAGTAAATGGTTTTGAGAAGCAGATTTGATAGTATTACTTTAGTCTTTTCAATTAAAGGTAAAACTCACCAATATTGGAAGGACAGACAACAGATATTGATATGTTATAAACACAACACCTTCTGTTGTCTATCATGAGTTATTGAACTTAGATAGGTTGCAAATTTACTTGGGAGAGTTCAAACTTCATCTAAAGGTATACTTGTCTTGTCAGCAAAGACGTCATCTTTGCAAGTTTGAAAGTACAAATGAAGTTATCAACTCATTTTAGTGAAGATTATTGTGAATCATCTGTTCTTAAAGTATCTGAGTATTTTGGTAAATGGTGAATGAGTATAAGTCATACTCTATGATTCTTACTTAATTTGTTTGACAATATGGTTGGTGGTTCTGTTCCTTACCATTATGATGTATATTTCTTGAGTTTTAAAAGTCCTATAAATTTTAACCATGATTTCATTATTGTTGTAGCAAAAATGGCACAAATGGGATGCAAATTTCTCTTATTAAGAGAACATCAACCTATGAAGATGTATAACGCTATTATCAATTATATATTCTCTATAAATATATTATTCAAAGTCATGACTTCCCTAGGCCTCTTTCGCAGGAATTTCAATATGATTGATAATAAAGAAGGTAAGTGTAGACGCTTTGATTGATAACCTAGAAGTTAAAGTGTAGGGCCATGGGATTCTGATTGTATCAACTCGATAGAGTTACCTGGATTTGGGTTCAAACTTTAAATTTTCTCGGATTCACTGAAAAGGTATGTTCCAGTTGCAGTGCATCTGTTTTCTGGATTTAGTTAAGCAAGGAATCCACCAAAAGCTATCATGTTTTATGCTTTGAGTGCTAAAAGCATTCATTGTTTGCTGCGGAGCCAAACCCAAAAAATTCTTGGTTAGAAAAATCTATTGCATGTTGAATAATAAGACTGATTGAGGGGAGGCCAAATAGAAAATAGAGCCACATGAATGGTTGAGAGGAGTCCAAATAGTAGACAAAAACACTTGGACATGTCATAAAAAAATTAACACTTTTGTTCAATTAAACTTTCTAAAATTCAATATTTTTGGAAGTTTGGTTCATGTTTGTTATAATTGACTGAATACTCAAAAATGAATTTGAAACAACAAATTTAACATAAGGCCATGGAAGAAAACGTGAAAATTTTAAAATGCAAGGGTTTTTGGTTAGAGTGCAGAGGTGTATGGTATAAGGAAAACATAAATTTTGAGTTTTGCAATGTAGAAATGCTATATTGGTTGGGATTTGCAGGTTGAAGGCTATTGTATATCTGTTGATGTATCAGGTCAATCCTAGTAGAAAACTTCACTGATCTATTTTTTCTGGAGAGGCTGCTTTCAAACATTAACCATGTGGCCTACTATTCATATTATGTGACCTGAAAGTCCACTTGTGATCTGAGTCCTTGTTGGTGGTTCAGATATTTTGTGACCTTGTTTTTATAGTTATGCCTCACAAATGCAGTTAGCAGCATGTACAAAAAGGATTTATCTTCCTAGTGATTTCCTGTGCATTACAACCATTCTACGTGAATTGTTATTTTGAAAAGTTCTTTCAATGCTAAGATTGTATTTTGAATGATTTTCCTTGTTGTCTGTGCTCTAATGTCTTTAGATACTTGAAATGGGTATGTATAGGTACCATGGGAACTCAATGTCAAATCCAGGAAGTACTTATAGAACCCGAGATGAAATATCAGGTGTCAGAAAGGTACTGCAAACTATTTGAAATTTATAGCTTAATGCATCAAAACATCTCATGCTTCTACGCTTTATAATGACAGACTGAATTGAATATGAGTATATTTTGGTGGTTTTCATTGCAGGAACGTGATCCAATTAAAAGGGTCCGTAAACTTGTGCTAGCTCATAACATAGCCACAATAGATGAATTGAAGGTGCCAAAACGATTCAATAGATATTATTTTTCCCCAGCATGATTTTTTTGTATTTTGGCTTAAATGATTTTGATCATATTCACCTAGTCTGCAAGGTTTGCAGTTCAAGATAGGTTGTAATGATTTGTTGTAACTTGAATTTTGTATAGGATATTGAAAAGGAAGCAAAAAAAGAAGTTGATAATGCAATTTCCTTGGCGAAGGTAAATACAATGTTTGGAATATCTGGAAATTATGTTTACATTTGTCATTCCTTCTTAAAAGTTTCTAGGTTATCTCTTCATTTTAAAGACCATATATTAGCCAAAAAAATTGACTTAAATAATTTTTCAATAATGTTTTGCATCAAGCAGGAATGTTTAGTGCCAGATTCTTCAGATATTTTTTCTCATGTATACGTAAAGGGGTTTGGGACCGAGGTATCCAATATCTTGACCTTTTTTGGGTAAATGTCTTGTACTTTCTTTTTTTTCAATCATAAACTCATCATTCAGGTGTCGCTTTTTGATAATACATGCATTTGGTGCAAATAGGAAGGAACTGAAAGGTTTATTGCCTTGATGAATGTTCTTTACAGAGTCCAATTGTTTTGAGTAATAGTTGAATAGAAAATAAGAAAGCAAATGTTAAGTGGAATTTATATCATTATTCATTGGTGTAAGGAGTTGTTGGGTCAATTACTCATGTTGAAAGATTTTAATTGACCAGTGTATTCCATGGGAAGATACTCTGACAAGCAATATTCAGGTATTGTTGTTATTTCTATGGCTTCATTTTTTGATGGATTTTAACCATTTCATAGGAAGACAGTTCAAACTTCATATAAGAAAATGAACTGAAATATATTTCTGCATGTTTCTCCAACTTTTCCTTTCACTAGTCTGTTCTATATTAACAACATTGCCTACCTATTGTACCATATGTTCATCTCCCATTATTTTCATGTATACAATGGTTATCATGTGCATTTGAATTAAAGTACCAGGTATTTTATCAATTAACCAGAAGAATCCCATTTAATCGGTAACAAAATCAGCTAAAGATATGGGTGCAATGTTGTTTCTCATGCTTAATATGTGCTTTAGATCATGGGGTGCTACCCTCTTCTATTTGACCTCAAAGTGATTTGTGCATAACTATGTTGATAACTCCTTTCAGAGGCAATAGAATTATGACTAGTGTCCATTTGTTTCCTCTTCAAGGGTTGGTGTTTGTAAGTGATATTACTTCACACATGGTGGGAAGTTCAATGGGATCGTGTGAGGGTTCGAGGATGGCATCATGATGTTATGGGTAGTTATTTCCTTCTAGAATTGATTCAGTCATAGAGAGAAAAATGTTTATTAGTCAACTCCATACATAATATTGGAGTGGGAATCAACTTCATTTTGACATTCCTTCCGACTAGTAGGCAATCCAAATGCATTTTAGTTCTTTTCTTTGATTTTTCTAGAAAAATGATCATTAAATTAGCCTTCTGCATATTATGGATCAAACCGATTCACTATCTACTAGTCATTTTTTATTGAAAATGTTGAATATTAAACCTCATTCACTATCTACCTGTCATTTTTTATTGAAAATATTGAATATGTTCAAATGGACATTTTGTAATGTCCCCAAGGTCGATCCCTGTTGTAAATCATGTTTCTGAAATGAATTGTAATTATGTTTTATAGGCTGGTGAGCCAAGTTTATATAAGTTGGCGGGCTTATGTGATTGTTAGGCCAGAGAGCCTAAGTGTTGAAGGCCAAGAGTTTTCTTTTGTATATGTAATCATGCAGAACATTAATAAAAATATAAACACCGCTGCGTGCAGATGGACCATGATGAATGAGTGATGGGGGACTAAGCTTCCACAGAGTGGGCAAGGGATTAGGGGCTAGAAGGTGGGAAGAGGGGCTAAGTGTTGAGCCTAGGGGATTAAGTCCTTGGGAATAATATTTTAATATTATTCCAAAAAGACCATGTGAAATATATGTTTTATCCTAAGTTCTTTTGGAATGACAAGTGACTTCCAAATGGGGAGGAACGCATGTTGATGGAACGCATGCAATTTCATGGGTGACAAGTGTCGACTCAAGTGCATGCAGTTAAAAACTACTGAATTGAGTCGTGATGGGGATTCCTCCTCCATTCCATCATCGACCGTCTGAATGTGATTCTCGTCTGACCTCTACAAGATACTCTTGTGCAATTCTGAAACCGGGGAAAAGGTCTGTGTTGATTCCTAAGGAAGCCAATACATTCCTTGCCTGAACAGTTTGAGCCTGTGCGTGGAATCTTTGTACACCTTGTGCAATCCCGAAACAAAAACTGTGAGTCTATTTCATGATTGTTGAGCCTATTTGGGAAGCTCGTGTCTGTTTTCCCAGTTGGATGTTGCGGCCACGCAGTGATAGACTATGCGTGGCTTACTAGCTAGTGTGAGTTCGTTCTTAGCCTATGTGTAAACTCTCTCCAGGTGAGGGAGGTGATTGTTGTTGGAAGAGGCAGGTTTTCAGGCCTGTGAACAACTCTCTCTAGGTGAGAGAGTTTGCTGGGAAGTGGTTTCTTCCAAAGAGTGTCCAGCACCAGCTTCGGGCTCTAAGACTTCCTGATCTAGCCTATTTTCGAGACCTAGAGAGGGAGGTGTAGCACCAATGGACTGTGCTTGTGAAGGTGTATACTCTCGGGCAGAACATGCATGTGGGGAATGCGAGTCCAGGAGTAGTGGGCGTAAGATGGTATCCTAGGAAGAATCCCTCCAGTCATTCTGTGTTGTTTTCCCTGTAACCTCAGCCTAGACTAGGATTCCTTACCTTAGGGTGGAGCTTAGTCCCAACTCGGGGGTGACCCACTGCTGAGCTTGATGAGCAGCATGGTCTAAGACTGGGAGGTTTGTGGAAGGCCTGCACGTGGTTGGTGGAATTACCACCATTTCAAAGATAAGTACAAGACGATGTTTTAATTATGTTTTGCATGTCTGTGTATTTATATTTATCATGTATTCTTCTATGCATATGAATTAATGTTAATTCCATGGATTATTTATGTCAGTAGTAATTTTCTTCTGACTTTGAGTTTAAATGTGTTTAACTTGTTTTAAATGCATGTTATTAATTAAGCATAAAATGATGTTGTTCCGCAAAGTAGCGTATGCCCGACCAATGGGTTGGATGACGGTCGGGGGAGCGTTACAGAATGGTATCAGAGCCATGGTTTCGACGCTGAGCCTGGATGGGTCAAATAAGTGGTCTTGGACCGAATTGTTTTTGAGAAGAAATTGTGTCGGGAGGGCCAATTTCAAACCCCAGAATGTTCCTGAGTGTCAAGGAGTCACTTGACCATGTTACAAAGCTCAGGAGGTTTAGCGGTATTTTAGAATCCGCAGTCGATGTGGTATATGGCCACCGGGAGAGAGAGAGAGCTCAACGCATGAGGTGTTGGAGCCGTAGGATTTTTTCAGGAGGAAAGGAGAACCCTCATGGCCGTCAGATCTGGAGAACATGTGCAGGGATTAAAACCCTTTGGATTTGCACAGGAACGTGGAAATTGCGGTACACGAAATCCCGAAATGATCTACACCATAGATCGTAGGAGAGGAACTTGACCATTGGATCAAGTAGATTAATAGACCGTAATTTCGTTAAGCGGTGGGCAAATCTGGGCATCCAGAATTTGCATGCCCAGATCTACG
>SNQJ01S0011078.1:170724-189341 GCA_010110895.2 Picea sitchensis
TCTGTGTATTGTGAAGATTATGTTGGATATTTTACTGTTATTCTGTCATTTCTAGCATTTCGTTTCTGTTCTGCATATTTTATATATCTGGTATCTTGCATTGAGGTACAAGTTGGGTACATGGTTGAGACAAGTAGTTGATGAGTTGGCACATACATGAGGTGTACAGTTGATGATGTTGGTACATATTGATGAGTCATAGTTGATGAGTAGTTGCTACATGATTGGTACATACTTGGAACATGGTTGGTTGCACTTTTTTATGGTACAGGTTGATTACAGATTGTTTGGTACAGGTTCGTGCATGGTTGATGCACTTGTTTAAGGTACAAGTTGGTGCATGGTTGATGCACTTTTTTATGGTACAGGTTGATTACAGGTTGAGGTACAGTTTTATGCATGGTTGATGAATGGTTTAGGTTTATTGGTACAGTTTTATAGTGGTATATGTCACAATGATAATGTGGCATTGGTTCCATGATTCTACTTCTACTTCAGGGTGGTTGGACGGGGGAAGGATAGGTGGTTGTAGCCACCTTCTGATTGTAGCCAGAGAACTTAGGGGGTTGTAGCCTCCTTATGGTTGTAGCCAAAGAATTGGGGAGTTGGAGCTTCCCTCAGGTTGTATCCTGAGAAACTAGGGGGTTGGAGCCTCCTTCCAGTTGTAGATGGAAAACAAAGGAAGTTGGTGCTTCCAATGAATGTAATTCTTCAAGACATATAAGAAAAATAATTCTATGGTTTTCTCCCGATTTGGGTTTCCACGTAAAACACTGGTGTATTGTGTATGTGTGTGATTGTTCATTTCTTATTGCTCATTATTGGATAAAAATTCTACATTGATATAACACTTGGATTATTTGGGAAAAAGGGATTATAATTACGCTATTACTGATTCACCCCCCCTCTCGGTAATCTGACATGGATTTTCCCCCCTGCATTAATTAATCCAAATGGAATGCATTTATAAGAAAATATTCCCCACTTGGTTCGGAAGGTAGTTTTCAATCGGTGTTCCTCTGAAACTAGAACCTAGTTGTAACCTGAAAAACCATCTAACAGGGAGAAAATTTCAGAACCAAACACGGTTTGCAAGAGTTGTTCCATCGGTGGAACTGGGTAGTTATCCTTTTTTTATGTTCTGTTGAGGTTTTTGAAATCCACACACAAGCGGATTTCCCTAGAATTTTTCTTGACAGGAACTAAATTTTCTACCCAGGCAAAGTGTCTAACCTAAAAGATAATTTTAGCATCTAGTAATTTATTTAAATATTGACACGAGGGGTTCTAGAGATGGGTGGTACTTCCGGAGATTCTGTTGGAAGAGTTTTACTCTATATTTTAATGGGATTATGTGTTGAATAATATGAGTGTCATAATTTTTCAGATCTCGGTAGGACCACACAAAAACATCTTGATACTGTCTGAAAAGTTTGAGATAGGATTTCCTTTCTACTTTAGACATTAGTTTGCCTAGATTTATATTCTTACGGTTTTCTAGGGTTCCTAGATTTATAGTCTCATACATGGGACACAAGATCCATGTCTTTGTGTTTGTTGACCCATTAAATATTTCCATTAAGTCAAAGAGGTTCTCCAAATTGGCTAACCCTTTCGGTATCGTGTGAAACTTTGGTTTGTTACTAGAGTGATCTATTTCACCTCTTTTTTCATGGGGATTGGTTTCTGCTAGTCTCTCTTGGAATAATTCATCATCATTAGCCAGGTCTTTAAAAAAATCATGATTGGTTAGGAAGTCTATAGTTTGTTCATCTCCTTCAAATACCTTCCAATTAGAAATATTGTTAGGCACTAATAGTTTGTAGAGTAGTTCCATAGTGAACCTGGAGGCTTCATATTCTTCTAAAGGGGATAGCCTCGAAGCAATAGTGGCTAGGGAATCATCAAGAGTATTCTTTGTCCTGGGAATTGTTGTAATATTGAAAGCCTAAAAATGTTCGATTAGCCTATGCACTTCCTGCTGATAATTCCTCAGGTGGGGAGAGTTGCAATGTATAGTATTATTTACTTGCCTAACGATAATTTCAGAGTCCCTGAAAATTTTTTGTTATTTAACATTTAAGTCTATGGATTTCTTTAGTCCTTTCACTAAATCTTCATACTCGGAAGTATTATTAGTGCATTCAAATTCTAGTCTGCAGGATAGGAAATTTCGCTTCCCCTTTGGGTCAATGAGGATACATCCTTCTCTCGACCCTTCTTGCGATTTAGACCCATCAAAGTACAGGGTCAAAACTTGTGAGAGAAAATCATCAGCTTCTCCATGCCTACTAAATTCCTCTTCTCCACCTATTTTGTTTGTGGTTTCCAACAGAGGTTCTTGATAGAAGAGGGTTTCTTTTGCCACTACCAGTAGATTTACTTGAAAAGTCATTTGGGAGTTTTGGGTAAGAGGTACATCAGATGAGAGAGGGGAGAAATTTTCGAAATCAGAATTGCAGGAGTAGCTCCCTAGCATGGGGAAATATATCGACAAGGGTTTGTTTAAGGCTTCTAAATCGGTGACAGTATGTTTGAGATAAATTTCCCTATTGATCCTAATCATGTTTGTGTTACCCTTTAATAGCAACCAAAGGTGATCCCGGTCTATGATAAAGTATCTATTCAAATTCTCAGACCAAACTTGACTAAGTAGCAGCCCATAAGATTCTGGTATATCCACTACAATGATGGCACTCACTTGAAAATTTTTGGGTGTGTAGCCATTCTGATTATGACATCCTTGAGTTCTATGATAAATTTCACCTGAGTCCTGTCCAGTTGTATAACATGTTTATCACTTTTGAGCGGGACTGTGTTTAATTTCTTGCAGATAGATAATGACATGACATTAAAGGATTCCCATGAGTCAACTAAAACATTATGGAGATTTCGGTTGAAGACTTCAAACATTAAAAGGAAATGTGGGACAAAAGGATTACCTTTTTTATCTACAGTGCAAGCGTTCACATTCGATTTATTCTTTAGGTATGTGGGAGTTGGGGTTTCCCCTTGGTCATTACTTGTTATAGGGGTTTCTACTAACTTTAAGGCTTGTAATATAAAATCATTTTGTTTGGGAATTCTACACATGTCCATGACCGACACATTTGCCTTCAATATTTTTAAGTCTTCTACTATGTTGTAGTCTAGCTTGGGTGATTCCCGTGTATGGATGTTTATAGTATTTCTTTGGGAGACAAAAGGTTCTTTCTGTTGATTGGTTGTTTTTTTTCCTCTCGAGGTTTGGACAATGGTAAGGTCATTTGAGACCGACTGACCCTTACTTCACATTTGCACAGCCAAAACCTCAGCGAGTGGTTCTTGAACCTCAAATATATCATCGGAAGGAATTGGCAAGTCAGGATCCCACAACAACATGGTTGTTTCTTCCGACGGGTCAACTTCCTCCTAATCTGTAATATTTACCATTGAGCCACTTGATTGTTTGGTAAGGGAAACTTTATCTAGGAACCGATTGGCCATCAAATTCATGGCATGCACCCATTGTGGACAGTCTCTTTCAGAATGTTTCTCTTGATGATACATACAGAAAGAGTCGGATGCTACATTTCCCAAGTTGATGTTTAAGTTGGTTGGGGGAGGTTCAATTGTTTTGAACGGTGGGTTTCTATTAAAAAAGAGTTTATAAGGCCTTTTTCCTTGGTTTCCTTCCCCTTCATTTCTTTTCATGTCTACGATTTCATTTGAAACTTTATTTATCATCCATTTTAGGTCTTCTATGTCTCCACTTCCCTTTTCAAGACCTTGTTTTATTTGTTTTCCTGAGGGTCTGGTCAACAAGAGTCCTCTCCTAGGTGGAGGTTGAGCTTCCTTCTTAACTAGTGAGACTTGGCCCTCTTTACATCCCTTCATTTGGAATTCAATTGTTTTGGCTTCCTCAAATTTTTCAGCTAGGGTATCCTTGGTAGCCCTTTTTACAAACATGGAAATAGAAGCAGGGAGAGAATTAGCATATACCTCAATTTTCAACTCTCGAGTGGGTTTAGTTTTGGGTTGAAATTTTTTTAGGATAGTGGTAAATCGTTGATTGAAGTCTTTAACATTTTATTTTGAACTCATGGTGGCAGCGAACAGTTCAACCATTAAATATCTTGTAGTGGTTTCTTCTGCAATTTTTTGTAAAAAATATTTTTGAAACTTCGTCCAACTAGTTATGGACCCTACAGGCAAGTTAAAATACCACGTTGAGGTTGAATTCTCGAAAGTATAGAGAAAAATCCTGCATACTACGTCCTCATGTTGGACATTCATCAGTCTAATAGCTAGTATGAACTTTTAATATGGTATTCAGGAAATCCATAGGTTTTGGGGTCAAACTAGGGAAGTAACTTTTCTGGATGTCAAGGGAGGTTATGTACTCGTTCGGGGATTTCCAGAGAATCTATGGCCAACCATGGTTGATTATTTTTAAGTGGGTTTCCCCTTTCTTCATTATGATCATTGTTATCCTCCATGTCATCTGACTCCAAAGCTGAGCGATCTGAGTTAAGTCCTTCCTCGTCAGATTCAATATCTTCGAGATCGGAGTAGTTACCAGCTAGTGTTTCGGGGATAAAATTAAGGGGATGTTCGATCTCAGTGAGTCTGAAATCTATCATGTCTTATACTGTGTGAACAAAAACCTAGTCAGGGGTGTTGACCACTAGTATTCTTACTTGTTTTCTACAAGGAAGTAATGAAGCTAAGGGAAATGATCCAATTTTTTGGGTGTAATCTTTTGTGATTCTTCTGAACTGGTTCAACTCCTCGTGGAGAAGAGCATAAGGTATTTCAGGGAATAGATGTGTCTCCTCTTTCTGGGGTGATTTACTCATTTCAGGAGTACTCAATGTGTGTGGCATGTCTTGAGAATGACTATCCATGCATGTGGGTTGTTTTGAATCTGTAGGCTATGTTGAATATTATATTAGAAATATTGTTAGTCATTCATTCACAAGACCTCCTTCTAGCACCAATTTTGTTGAGGGTTCCTAAATCCATTTAACTCAACAATAGGAACCAAACCCTCCATGGAGGCCCAATTAGACTTTGCAATGCTTGATAGTGGAATGGTTCTCCAGATATTTTGATCTGGCCAATTTATCAATGCACTTTACATAGTGATTGATAGGATATCTTCTTATGAAAGTTCCTCCTTCAGTTTAAACGTTCTATTTTTGTCTTTTCTTTTATTAGATGGGTCTGATAAAAGGATGTGTGCTGGTATAAACCAGCTAGTAAAGGGGGTTCTTAACTACTGAAGAAGGATGAGCTCGGGATAACCATTGTTCTCAAGCATGCAGACAAAGATATTCACACATGTGACAAGATTAGTATTGATACATTAACTTGTTGGTATTTCAATTATTGACTGAGATACAATTATCATAATAAAAACATGCATGCAATAAGATGATGGAAAGAAAAATAGTTTCCCTAGCTCTAGCATTAATCACACATTAACACAACGATTTTGTTTCATCATTAGAGACAAGAACTACAAAAAATATTGAAACAACTAACTTATCAATAGATTCATAATCTCTTACTCGTTACAACATCCATTAATGAAATAAAGTTGGAATCAATTCCTCCTCAATCCAATCACACAACGCCTTTGATGAAAAACATAAATTTGTCTCCGGTCCTAAACATGACTTCTCAATTAAGGTAGTTCATAAATAGTTCTTTACAATTCCAAAAATGAGGGTATTTTCCAAAACCATCGACCTTTCCTAAAAGGTCAATCCTCTTATTTATAATGAATCATTAACTAAAAATAGCTATTACAAGTGCAAGCTAAGTAAAACAAAATATCACCACATGGCACTTTCATCTCTCTGTTCTCTAAGAATCATCAAATAGTTTTACTGAAGTGGATGAATCTTCTCGTATTACGACCACTTGATGAAGATTTCCTCACATGTCTTGGCATACGGGAGCCTATGCTGGACCATCAGGGCTGAAAGAATTTATTTCACTTCTACTAATCGTGCTCTATACTTGATTATGTTTACACTCAACCACTGCAAAACTGTTCGAGCCTTAATCGGATGCTCCATGAACTGTTGTACTTGACCTTCTCACCACCTTTGCTATATCTATTATCCATGTCGAGTCTTGTTCTACATGTTGCTTCACTATGTCATGCAGTTCGACAAAGTCCTTGAGTAAGTTGAATTCTGGGAGGTCAATGTCTTTCATCTCCCGATTAATCTTTTCCCAGATATTTTTGCACTCATCCCACTTCTCCTGAATCTCCTGCTGAGGTTCCTAGGCCATTTTTACCCAATATCTGGCCTCTTTCCTGATCCGATCTATGTTGTTGTCCCTCAGCACCCGAATGTCGTGCTCTTCGGCGTCTTGGCCCTTTTGAATCATGTTGATGTAATTGATCCTTTCTACTACTTGGTGAGCTTTCTCATACCACCTTTCCATGTCCTTGCAGGTCGTTAGTTCCATAAGGGTGTCTTCTTGGAAAACGGCTATACCTACAGTGAAAAGGTGTCATTCATTCGTGAATTTGGCATAGGCATCTTGGAACTCACTTCTCAAAAACACCATGGCATGTGTGGAGTCCTGATAGTATTTTTCCAAATGGTGCATATGCTCCAACTCTTTAAGTGCATTTGCCAGCTTATTTTCATCTCTTCTTTCTCTATCCAATGTGGCATCCATGATAGCCATCCCCACGTCGATAATCTCATATGTCTTGGCGTGCTATGTGCTAAGAAACTTCTCCTCCATAGTGATGATAATTGAGTTGTATAACATGAGCCTCATATTCTTAGTGGTCCTCTTCATGATGGATTTTCTCTTCCTGTCATAGGTGATTGCTTGTATGTTGACGACCTCATCAATAGGCTTGGGGATTTGTTGTTCTCCCCAGGTTAGAGTATTTCCTAGGCTCCCGGTTGTGTGTATCTGTTCTAGGATGGGTTCTTGAACTTATTCCATATGTCCCGATGGCTCGACCTTCGTTTGTCTCTCATCATCTGGTAAGATATTGGCCAAAACCGAAGAACCAGGGATAGGTTCGGTACTTACTTGGTAATCGGTTGTCGATGTTCCGATTTCTTGTTATGGAATTTCCTCTTTATGGACACCCAATCCTAGCTCATCCCTCGAACTGTCTATTGGGTTTCTCGGCAATTCAAGTATCTTAGTGTCTAAGACACTTTAGACCTCATGGTCGCTTTGTGAAAGGTTTTGAATTGAAGCATTGGGTCCTGGGGTAGATGCTTTCTCAAGTTCCTTTTCTTTTGTAATCTTCACTAGAGTCACCAGGGACACCTCCAAACTCTCCTCATCATCATATATGGTTATTAAGTCAAACAAGGGGTTTGGTACACTTGTCCTACCCATTGTCCTTGATATGTCAGGCTAGGTTGAAATTCCCCTTGGTGATCTGAACTGTGTGGAGGAACTTCATGGTTTTCTGGCTCGATGATTTCTTCAAGTTGTATTGGCTCTAAGCCACTTGGATCTCCTCTTCTTTCGATTGGGTCATAAATGGGAATCCTTGACATATCTACGAGGTGATAGTCATTTTGTATCTTATCAATGATCCTCTGTTCCCCTTCTAAAAAGAGAAACCCTCTTCTTTGTGCCTCTGTAGTCTATGTTTCTCTAATTTCATCCCTAACTCCGAGGGCCTCTTGGGATGACTACTCTATTGTATCCACTTGTTCATCCATGATCATAGCCTTGAACCTTGTCATGTTCGAGTTGGGAATTCTCTATACTACCTCCTCCCAGTCCTGAGTGCATTCTGTGAAAATTGCATCTTCAAATTTGTCATGCCCATATGGCCAACAGGAGGATAAATGTGAAGCATGTTGGAGAACCAGGCCTTTAGGTTCATGCTTGCAGAATCAACCTGTCAGGAACCTGAATTCAAGTTGGCTAATCCCTTATTGTTTAGCTTGAGCAGTGTCCTTTACCAAATAAAACCCCACATGGAAACCATAGGGTATGAAATCCCACTTCTTGTCCTTGACTAGCGTGGCATTATATCCCTGCAGGATAGTTTGATCGCAGTTTTATCCCACAATGAATCGATTTGGGATGTGAGAAGGGAGGAGATGTGTGCTCTGGTGGCCCCAAACACCCTGATATAGGTTGTGTGTTCATCTAAATACCAGTGTCCCACCTTCGCTACCATTTTCTTGGTTGGTGCAGATAGTCTTGGGGATTCCTTTTTAAATATAATAAAATAAATGCAGGCGATGAATTCATCGCAAATGAGTGCGTAGGATTTTTTGTACCTATTCTACCATAGTATGTTGAAGTAAACATGAACCAGGAGCTCTGCGAAAATCCATCTTAAATTCATGCCAGCGAAGAAATTTCTTGCACAGGTCACATCGAGCAGGTACGAGGCCATGTGGAAAGCGGGTGCTTCCCCTTCTTTCAGCGTCTAAGCCTGTTGTACATAGATACTCAATTGCTTGGAAATTATTGTTCCCCAGTTGAATTTGTCCTCAGAGATCACCATTTTGTATGCCAAGCACATCCATTCTTTTGAAAACTTGGAGCATTCCTTCTCTCCATACAGTCGACAAATGAGAGCCATCAAGTAGATGTATGGATCCCTCAAGTTGATTGTCCCATACCAGCCATTGCAACGGTTTGTAAACTTCTTTTCTTCCTTCCACCATGAGGCCATCAACTGGTTGGTGTCATGGAATTCGTAGAACTTTACCATGAATTATGTGTTTAGTGGCTTCTCTAGGTCTCTGAGTTTGTATTACTTCTGGACTTCTATCGGGAGGAAATATCTGACACACCCACCATTCTCATTGTTGATTAATAATTTATACGTGTTTGTATGGTCGATTAGCCACTTCAAAACCTCCATGCATGGGAAAACCATGGTTCTGCAGGCTACCATGTGTAAGTATGACTGTCATATATTTGGGAACACCTGGTCATCCTTACATTTGGGCCATTGTGTTGGATACACTTCGGGTACTCCTCCTAGTTGATTTTGTTGAACAGGTCCCCCCACTATGGGAGCATTACCTTGGACCTAGTGTTTTCTTCAGTATCTATGAATACCAAAGGTTGAACAAAGGCTTTCTTAGTTGAGGTTTTAAGGACATGCTCCACCCTACGAGCGTACTACAACTGGCTTGCGATTCGAGGAGAAGAACCTTCAGCTATTTTTGCTTCCTTCAGCTTAGGTGCTCTCGGCAAGCATCTTGTCGTAGGATTTCTTAGAGGCATTTTCCATGTAGCTAGAACATAGTTAGATATTGTGCGAGAAATCAGATGCATATAGAAAATCACAACCACCAAATTGAAAAACTTTAACACATACCTTAGCTGCTTGTTTAACTTGATTTTGATAATCTAAGAATCGACACAGTCTCGAGATGCTTGCTTTGCTTCTTCGGATGCTCTGGAATTTGAACTTGTGCACAGAATGAAAATGTTCAAAGTTGTTCCAGTGATTTAAATAGGGACGAACTTACCTTTTCACGTCATCCATTCAATTCGGGTTATGAGTGTAGTTATATAAGATATGTCGCTATATCTTCAAATACATTTAGAATTAAATTCAATTGTAGGTTGACGGCATGGGTTGTAACATGGCCTATCGGTGATTTCAAATTGTTGATTTTCAATTCGCGCATGAGGTAGCAACAAATGCGAGATGAAGCATTAACTGGTCTATTAAATGTCATAATCTGATCGTATCTTGTGGCAAAAACATCCCATCATTTCGCTAGTCTAGCTAGTGAGTTGGGGGTCGGGGTTCCGCTTTGAACACTTTTCGTCGATATCTCTTTACAAAAGCTCTGACGCGGAACGATATTTTCGTACGGAGCTGACGTGGAAAGGCTGACTTGGAGGTGTGAATAGGACATAGGAAACCTTAAGATGACTCAAGACGAAACGAGGTGGTACGACACCCTTATGCGATAAAGACACGTGGCACTCGATATCAGTGTCTTCATTTACCTGTGTTATTTGGAATCGAGAATTTTCTTAAGCTAAATTTTCTAAACCCCGATCCTATCTCTTCGATGTCAAAAAGTATCAAGGATCGGTGATCGGTGATAAACCTGCCCAAGTGCTCTTGGATTGACTCTCTCAAAAATTTCTCGATGCCGAAAGTGTACTAGGGATCGGAGATCGATGATATGTTTAATGCATAAAAAATCAATTGTTTTAATCTTTTTAGATTTTCCCCGAACAAGTGCAACGGTCATCAACTATCGGTGGTTTCTTTATGGTTTTAGTCAATGTCTATCCCTCATGTACTTTTTCGACACCGATGGGGATCGACTATCTCTTTAAAATTCATGATGAATAACTAACACAAATCAACTCCGCCTTCTACCGATGTCGATGGTGCATCGGCGATCAACAATTAGTGTAACTATGTGGCCACTTTACCTTCTTGAATTTTTTTGATGCCGAACACAAGCACGTTAGTCACAATGTTAGTTGCAGATTCTTAGTTAGGATGTCAAATTATTTTAGACACAAGGTTTCATTTAACAAGTTCAAGCACACCTGATTTGATTGATAAGAGACATGAAAACAAAACAAAATAAACCATCCCCCAAAGTTAACTCAATTTAGACAGTAAAAGAAAACAAGTGGTACCCAAAAAGAAATAGAATTTCATAAGGATTGTTAGGGTGTGTTGAGCGCTCAACACAACCCAAAATTAGATGTATGTGAACCTAAAATAGTTACAGAACACTTCCACATAATTTCTCTCATTTTTGGAAAAGGTCAAATACAAAAAGGTGATTCTTTACAGAGTCCATATCACCATGGAACGAAAAATGGAAAATAGACGAAAAGAATATGCCAATAGATCTGTAAAGAATGATAGAAAAGGAGAACTAGCTTAATTATGTAGTTTTATGCAGTTGCCAGACAACCAATACAACACTAGAAAAGGGTATTTAAACTTCAATAATAAATTGCAAGCACTTGCACCTGGCTACTGAAAAGGTCATAAAATGATGTCTGTAACATCTCATTCTATTGAGAACACTTATATTGACTTATTCTTTGAGGACACTTGCGTGCAAGTGATCCAATTATGGCACATTTGATTTCATTTCGATTATGGGTTATATATGATGATGTGTTGTGACTTATTGATATTTTGATGTATATGTATTGTCAGATTCTATTGACGAGTTTCACTGAGTGTATGGGACACATGATAGGTTATGGATGTTGATAGAATCAATGAACTTCTTTGGACTTCGGATTGAGTCAGGGAGTGGATTGCATTTTTTTGAGTATTTCATTTTATGCACATGTGACATATGATTGATTACAGTATGATTTATGTATATGGATTATTGACATTATTTTTTTCAGTGGATCCAAGATTGACTATGCTTGCTAATACGACTCAAATAAGGAGTAAAGGGGCCATGCACAGAAGCCAGACATTTGAGTGAGAGGTGTGGCAGTGTTCTTGTCACAACCTACTAGCACTATCATTATGGTCAGAACTGTAGGTTAATGATTACCTAGTTCGAGAGGTCCACAATGTCGTGAGGGAATACTAAGACAGTAGCTCACGAATATTTTTAAGGGTCTCGCAATAAGGCATAATCCTTATTCCTTAGAATCCCTTAGTCTCTCACAAGATCGACCGAATGGATTTTTGACTCCAAGGGTCAGACAAACTTCCAAAACCAGTCAAATGCAAGTGGCACCCTTGGAGAACAAAGGTGCATCTTGAAGGGCACGTCGCGTAATTAAAACTTGAGTCAATAAATCTAAGTGGCCTAGAAAACTTTTATATGGTTAGACCTTGTTAGAATAAAATAATTAATTTCGTGAGTATATTATAAAACCTAACAAAAGTCTAAGCCTAAGTCCAATACTAAGTCTAAGTCTAAAAATTAAATAAATAACTAAATGAACTATGACATAAGATAAAATTCAAACTCTAGAAAAATGGGGAATACAATTTAAAGGGTGGAGAAAATGCACATGTGTGCATGAATTTCATAAAAATGATTTTTAAAATACAACGAAATAAAATATTTACAGAATAGGTATATACATAGAAAAATATCTTAAGTCAAACTACCACTAATTCTAACTAGAAAAAGACTCATAATCAAACTCTAACTAAGATCTAATTAGAAGACACTCATTAAATGATAATTTGGGGAACAAAGGGACAACTAAGAGCGAAAATAAGAACACATTGGGGAATGTGGGGGAAATTGGCTTTTTAAATAAAATAAAAAGGGTAATTACTTGTGCAACGTGGGGAGAGGGTGACAAGTGTGTGGGTGAATAATCCTAATTAAATTAATTAAAAATATAATTAATTGTTCTTAGGAAATGTGTCATTGGGTATTTTTCTATAAAACAAATGGTGTAGAAGGGAAAAGGATCTTATTTTTCTTGGTAATGTTATGTTTCCAAAATTTTGTGAACTGTGTTTTACTTGTGAGAGTTGGGATACCAAGCTTGTAGAAAGAGTGGAAGATCTTCCTTGCAAGGAAATCCTTGGAGATATTGTTTGTCGGTTCCTTGGGGCTAAGGGGGAAGAAGAGTACCCTTAACATTGGCTGGGAGGTACCGGTAAAGTCTATGTGATTAGCAAGTCAAAGAAGAGAAGGAGCACAAGATGTTGGAGGACATCATCAACCCACCATCTTAATCGGTTCCGGTATTTTTATTTCTGGAAATTGTAATTGTAAAAAGAGAAATTTTGTATATTAGAAATTTAATTTTCGCTGCTTAACTGTGTTAAACTTTGGAAATTAGAATTTTATTGAATGCTATAACTAATTGTATATTCCAAAGTTAGATATTATCGGGTCGCTACAAATTGTATATTCCAAAGTTAGATATTATCGGGTCGCTACAAAATTTATTAATCCATGAGTTTATTTCATCATGGTCATTGTATACTAAGTTGCTTCTTGAAATATAAAACTTGTGGATTCGTTGTCAATCAAATTACAAATTGAATGTAGAAATTCAATGGATCATGCAATATCATTTTTCATTCCGGCAATTTCGAATTTGTTGATCATTGTAATAATATTGTCAAACCGAATTTAGAATATCGTTGGGGTTATTTACAAAATATTTATTTGAAAAGTTAGATTTGTTTGGCCATTGTACTCTATTTCGAATCCGGAAGTTGAATTCGTTGTGGTTGTAGTAGATTTAAATGTCTTGATTTTTTACTGTCGTCAAGGTCGATGTGGATTGTGGAGAGTTGGATTTATAAGTAATCCTATTGGAGTTATTTTAAATCATAGTGGTAGAGTGTTCTAAAACCATGAAGGGTTAAGAGCCCTTGAGAATTCGCGCATTACATACATGTAGTTAATAATGACTTCAGTTGTACACTACAATTAACCTTTTGGTTTAATAATTTTTTAACTAATTATAACTCTGGAACTAGTGCACTCATAAATCATAGTTAACCACCGATTCGATCATCTTCAATCTCCAACCAGTGGAAGTGACATGTGCCACTTGGATAGGATCTTGAAGACCTCTAAGCATGCATTGGACTAGTAAGAATAAATCATCTTCTTACGAGTAATATGAGTAATCATGAATGTAAAATTTATTGGTGAATGGATATCATTCCATCGTTTTTAATGATAAAACGACCATATCATAGACATGGAATAACGTAAATATTATACCCACCATATCGTTAATACATAGTAATGTTAAGGAATACATTTAGCTTAGGTGTCGAATGGGTATATTTCTAAGAGGTTAATGCTTAGAAATTAAAATTTAAATGATAATATCACCTATCAATATGTTAGACATGTCCCGGTGTTAACCATAGTCTTATTTAAATGCTTGAACGATTGATATTATAATTACTCATCGCTTAGATAAAACAAGGAAAACAAAATTGTTAATACCTTAATTAATACGAGGTCTAATTGAAGAAAAACTTCTTTCCCAAAAATATAATAGTATGTGAAAAATAAATAAATAAGTAATTTCTAATGAATTAATATCTTATGATCGATATTTTTAAATAAAAATATCTAAAAATAATAGAGGGATTTTGAATTTAGAGAACTAGTTGGTAGCCATCATTATTTATATATAAGTATAATAGAATGTATCATTATGATGTGGGTCTTATTTTTAATAGTAGTTGCATGACCATCATATGCTACTCATTATTATATTTATATATATATATATATATATGGAAAATATTATTGAATTAATTGGAATAAAATAGGTAGTGGTTAATTGTTCATTTGAGAACATGAGTTAAAAAGAAAATGATTTTTGGTTGGGATTAATATGTGTACTATTATGATCAATTATTTATAACATTATCCAAATTATTGATAACATTATCCAAATGACTTGTTAATTATTGAACTTACTAGTGGATTATAACAATGATAGTAATGGGGTGATAGTGATGTTTTCTAATGATATGAAATCATAAAACTGAGGAATTCTTATAGTATGAAATTGATTGATGTATTGATAAATTTGTAATAGTTAAATGAGTCATTGATTGAATTTAATTGTGTCATGAATTAGTTCCTTACCTTAAAATTCATTCTTGAATCCAGRTCGATGTGGGTTAAGAGTGTAGATATCTCCATGTTCCTCAGAACAGTCGCCAGTCCTGAGACCTTAAATGGTCAAAATCAATCGGATGAATCCTGGACTTGAGCGTTGATTATGTGTCTTGGAGGTTCTAACCTTGCAGGTAGGTTGGATGGGTAGATATATTTTGATAATCTTTTGTGATATGATTTATTCTTTTAGTAACAATGATGTTATATCTGATTCTTGAAGTGTAAGATGTAGATGAAAATAGAATGTGTAATAATTGAATATTTTATTGTCGCATAGCACTTGTTTAATTGATGCTTTTAAAAAAACAAAAGAAAATTACCACTACTATACTCACTTACATTTATGTCTTAATGGAGGGGTGATTACATATAGTATCAGATCAGGTTCAACCCTGCGACATTGGACCGTTACGCATTCCACTGTGTTAAAAAAAATTAATGATTAAAGATGTATCCCTAATTAATTTTGAAATTGTCCATGCAGGTAATCATGGTTAGAGGACGCAGGGGAAGTATACAATGTGGTGTTGGAGGAAGAGGTGTGACACCTCTGATAGTATCCACACCTGAGTGATCTAATCCCTAGGGGAAGGATCATACTACCGAACAGGAGCAAGTTGTTGTGAGAGATGTGGTAGGTATGATGAGATCCTTCTAGAGGATGTTAGAGATGTTTATCAACCGCCTGGATCGAGATGAAGGAAGAGAATTTGTACCCAATGCGCTCTATCTGGTAGTAGTAGTATACACATAAAAATCGAGAAGATGAAGTTTCCCGAGTTATGGGGTGCCATGAACAACTTAGCCACCGAGGCATGGTTTGAGAACATGGCAATGTGCTCCGCAGTTCATTTTTACACCTCCAACATGAATTTTTGCATGGTGATGCATGAAGGGAGTGCTCTACTTTGGTGGAATACACTCCTACCTCAACTAAACATGGTCGTTGAAGATGTGTCATGGGAATTGTTCGTGGAACGATTTATGGAGAGGTAATTGTTCAAGGAATTCATTGAGTTCCAGCTTAATTATTTCAATGCCTTACGACAGGGTGGTCATACGATGCTGGAGTATGAGGCCAGGTTCATGGAGATACTTAGGTATGCTCCATATCTAAACAAAGAGAAGTTAAAGGTCAAAAAATATATGTTCGGCCTTAAATTCAACATTCCCGTGAATGTGAGGATCCTAATGCCTTAGACGTTGCATGATGCAGCTCAAAAGGCCCTCATAGTTGAGGAAGATTTGAACAGTGGGGGCCAGGGTAGGACTCCTTCTAGACCGACTGGACAGATGACATCAAGAGCACAAAAGCATCAGACACCAGCCAGACAGACTTCTAGGCATCGATATACTCCCAGAGGACCTATGTTCTCGAAACTGCGACAACAAACTCCTCAATAGAGGAGTCCTTATAGAGCACCACAGCAGCAACGAGATCATCATTTGTAGAAGTAGCACCTCTTTAGGCATGTTCAACAGAACTCCATATCAGATGTCAACCCCTGAATTGCAGGAGTTGAAAATGCAATTGAAGAAGTTGTTGGACTTAGGACTGATACGTCCAAGTGTATTTCCCTGGGGTGCACCAGCGACTTTTTTTAGAAAGAAGGATGGGTTGTGGAGACTTTGTATTGACTATCGTCAATTGAACAAATCTACGATCACAAACTAGTATCTATTTCCAAGAATTGATGATCTATTTGACCAGATTAAAGGAGAAACAGTGTTTTCAAAGATTGATTTAAGATCAGGATATCATCAATTATGGATGAAGGAGAAATATATCCCTAAGAACGCATTTAAGACGAGATTCAGACACTATGATTTTGCAATTTACCATTCAGTTTAACAAATTCCCCGGGCGTATTTATAAATTTGATGAATGGGGTATTCTATGAATACTTGGATAAGTTTGTTCAAGTATTTATTGATGAAATATTCATTTATTCTCGGAGGAAAGAAGAGAATTAAGAACACTTGAGATTGGTCCTACAGTTTCTAAGAGAAAACATTTTTTATGAGAAGCTAAAAAAAATTTCTTTTTACCAATCAAAGATTCATTATTTTGGACATATCATATCTGGAGAAGGTATCATTGTGGATCTAGTGAAAGTAGAGGCTATTATGGAATGGTTGGATCCAACGAACGTACAATAAGTACATAGATTTATGGGTTTAGAAGGATATTTTTTATCATTCATCGAAATGTTTTCAAAGATATCAAATCTGATCATGGAATTGCAGAAGAAAAACAAGAAGTTTGTATGGACAGAAAAATGAACAGAAGCATTTCGAAAGCTCAAAGAGTTGTTAACGACAACACTGATATTGAAGGTCCCCGACATTGACAAAGAATTATTGGTATGCACGGACGCATCCAAGGAAGACTTAGGCAGAGTTTTGATGCAAGACATTCGAGTGATCACTTACATTTCAAGGAAATTGAGAAGGCATGAGGAAATCTATGAAACACATGACTTGGAGTTATTAGCAATTGTATATGCCCTGAGAGTATGGAGACATTATCTGATTGGAAAAAAAATTGAATTAAAGATAGATCATTGTGGATTGCAACATATATTTACACGGAGTGACTTGAGCACATGACAGAGGCGTTGGTCATAATTACTTAGTGAATATGACTTCGAGATTTCGTATATTAAAGGAACGGTGAATAGAGTGTCAGATGAGTTGAGTCAGAGATTGTTAAGCCCTAATATTGGCTCATTAACCCTTAATTGGGGCATATTAGATTAGTAATGTTATTTTATTTATGGCGGCTTGCTCATTAACCCTTAATTCGGGCATATTAGATTAGTAATGTTATTTTATTTATGTCAGCTTTAGGCCATTAGTTGTAATTATACCTCCTAGTCTCCTATATATACCAAGGAGATATTTTCATTTTGAATCATCTTGTACTTGAACATTTAAGTGGGGTAAAAGGAGGTTGCCCCCTCGAAGAGGCTTATTATCTAAAATTATATATTTTTCAAGGTGTTGAGTAATTTTCTTGAGGTTTTTCTATGCCATATTGATGTTTGGTTCTTAACATATGGTATCAGAGCTCAAGGTCTTGGGGTTTCACTGCTACATCTGAGACACCGTGGAATTTTCGCTATAACTTTTTTTCTACAATGTTTCAGAAGGAACGGCTTGGAGAATATTTAGTAGACGGATCAAGGTACGTTGGGTTCAAATTTCAGCTCCTAAGGCCGTATACTTTCGGAGATACATCCTGTACAAGATAGGGTTATGGAATCATCCTGAAATGAGTCATTGCGTAATTTTCGCTATAAAATATTTTTTGTAATGTTTCAAACCCTAAAATATGGAGGCCATTTACAGAAATTAGTAAGTTATCTATGGTAAAAGGTTCATCTTCTAGGTCATCTTAAATTTGTAGATACACCTTTTGAAAGATAGGGTATCTGACTAGTCCTATTGACTAGTCTCAATAAAGTGTTTCAGGTAAAACAATCATAACTTCTTTCTAAAGTATCCAAATTGAGTGGGACTGGTTTCATTGGATCGTGGACAGTCTGTAGTATTGTGGGTGTGAGTTTCAGAATTTTATATCAATTATTTTGTGTGGGGCATGCTATACAAGTGAGATCTCCTGGAAAGGCCAAAAATCAACAAGTTGTGAGGAAGTTACCATAAATTCCACTTGGCACATCCAATTTTGATCAGACCTATGGTATTGCAGAGAAGAAATATTAGAGAACTACCTAAAAGAAAGTTTCATACCCAGAAGCGTCGAAACTTGGGAGATAGAACAGAATAAATATTGTCTAACAGAACTGCCTCAAAATCAAGATTCAAAAGTGATATTTGGCCAACATGCCACCAAAAAAGGGACCTTCTACACCAAATAAGCCTCCAAAAAATCCTAATTGGACTCTTGATGAAGTTGAAGAAATGCGTAGGGACATAAATGAACTACAAAAGAAGATGGATTCAATGGAAGCTAAGTTGGATACTAAGATGGATTCAATGGAAGCTAAGTTGATAGATTCAATAGAAGCT
>SNQJ01S0011078.1:208174-241232 GCA_010110895.2 Picea sitchensis
TTTTCCTCTGATCATCATTTAAATTATTAAAGATCCAGTGAGTGTGTTATCTCGCCTTGTGAAGGATTTCTTCAGCATTTCTGGTTGTTTCTCAGATTTGATTAAATACAGACCCCATAGCCCAATGGAGGAGTTGACTGTCTCAACCAATTTATAAACCCTTTTTACAACGAAACATACCTGTTCTTTTTACCTAGCCTAATATCTGAAATCAAACAAAGCTAAATCATATAGAGAGATCCTTCTCTGAGTCTCGGAGGGCTAGATCTGAGATTCGAAGCGGTTCTGATATTGCCTCTGTGTTTGCCTTTCAGCCTTGGGCAAATTACAGAGTGCTAACAGGAGGAATAGGATTGTTTAAAGGAAAGTTGATAACCCTATGTGGAAAAATTACCCATGCACTTATGAGTGCTCATGGAGAATTGACAGAAGAAGAATTTTAGGTCATTAATTTTGTTGAGAACAACACTCCTTTTGCACTTTTGTTAGGAAAGACCTGGATTGAGACAGATCAGATCTAAAGGAAAGAAGAAGAAGAAGCTATAAAACAGAAAAAGCGAGACTTAAAGGATTTCATGGCTAGGAGAATAGCGCACTTAATAGAAAAAAAAGAGGACAAGTTGAAGAAACTGAGGACCAGAGACCTAGCTGTCGAAGTTAAAAGAACCCAAGAAGACTTTAAGAACTTATCCATGCAGGAGAGTAGAGCACCTACTCCATAAACAACAAGAAAAGAAGTATTATCCTCAAATCTTGTGAAAGATCCTCAGAAGTGTGAAGTTACTATGCTAAGAGTAGGAAAGAATCAAAATGGAAAGAGGAAGCCAATGACTCATATCACAGGAAAGAAAGCAAGGAAGCTCAGTAAGAAGAAAGAAAAGCTAGAAAAATTGCAGGAGGTTCCAGAGAAGACGAAAATCTTGTAGAACTTAAACCTCGTCGGGATAGCAGAACAACATCGACTTGAACTTTGACACGATGAAGAAATATGACCATTGGAGGCATCTCGACTGTTAGAATGATGCTCCAAAATGACTAGAAATGTAGTTATTGACGGAACATTCGTCATTAGATCGTTGGGACCGCACCATAATGGATGGAATTGCATTGATTGAAGCGTTCCTGCCCGTTGGAGGAGTTTGTTATGACGTTGCCTATTTATCCCATCGAGCGTTGCACCAAGAACACTTTTGCCAATTGCGATTATCCGAGCCCACAGAGAACTAGTTTCTTTCACGTAGTGCTTATTGAGAGATTGCCACCCGTTCTATTACATTGAGTTTTTGCTCACCGACCTGAGATATATGATCTCGAGTTTGCATGTCAGACGACATTAGAGTAGTATAAAATTTCATCGAAGAGATGATAATAGACCTCATGGATGAAAAGGTGATGTCTACAGGCGTCCAAGATTCATCAACGCGAGGATTGGAAGCATCCTTGTCGATTGCGCAGCATTGGTCTAGCCGACCCGTTGTTGAGAAACGTAGCAATCATTGTGATGACTTGGCGAATGTGAAGCTCATCCCATCAATCCTGCCCGACTACATCCCACCTCTAGCTGGCGTGGTGAGTCGTGATAGTGTCCCGATGAACTTCAACTACATAATGATTGCCACGTACCTCCTGAAGGGGATATACGTAGTAGGACTCCAGTTGGAAAGGATTCTAACGTTGAATATCAGTGACTATAACTTGGGAGACCGCAAGAACTATGGCATGCTCGCACCATAAAATTACTTGACCAAGACATCAGGGAAGAATTCAAAGATAATCCCCATCCATGGACCATGGACATTGTGAGGTCCATGGACATTGTGAGGTCCACAATCCCCAATGTGATGAGGTTACCACACTTCGGAAGACACCAAGAGATTAACGCGTGCGATAAACTCCTGGTTTCTTTCTTCCATGGAGGTTACCTATGGTTGGATAGGCACATCACAGTAGATCTGATGCTAATCCACAGGATCACTGGATTAAGCATGCAAGGACCAGACCCATAGGACTTTTACCTAGGGAAGGCTGCAGATCATGCCCTGGCACAGATAATCAAAGACACCTATGGCGATGTAGAGAAGGGGAAGTGGGGCTACAAGGTAGCCTCCATCCAGAATGGTGCAATGCACCTAGCTTTCCATTTGATCGTTGGTAAGCTCGTTAGAAAGAATAGGCCAACGCAGGTCACGGGGTTCATCGTCGACCTCATAGGAAAATGTGTTGAGGGGCTGCAAATGAACTGGGCGAGCAACCTCATCAACCAATTAGAGAAATACTATCGTGAAGATCAGGATCAAGGTTATGATTTTCATTTCAGTTGGTTGTTGTTTCTCATTGCCTTCACTGCTTGGGAGATATTGGAAGGAGTGACCTTCCTTGAAATTGAGTCGTCTGAGCCACTAGCTACGAAGTTCACTACGCTGTGGTATTCGAGCGACATGGCGAAGAAATGGCGGTAAAACATGGTGTTCCACACCTATTATATACAGTTGAAGAGGGCCATTGAATCCTTCCCTTTCATGACACCAAATACACTGCATCGGTTCAGGCCATTTGTGAAGTTCCACACAGATAGGTATTTCATATATATCACTGCGTGCAGAGATGAAAGCAAGGAGGAGTTGTAGAGTTACTATAAACTCACTAAGGAAGATATGGAGGAAATAACAAAAGAATGAACTGCAGAATTCTTGGTACCAGTAGAACAAGAAGAATTGTCCAACCCCGATCTCATCAGAAGTATTGTACTCACTCGAGAAGAATATGATGCACCCAGCAGTAGCAAGAAGAAAAGGAAGGAATATGTACAAGAACTAAATAATTCATCAAAAGAGACTGCGTCAGAATCACTTGAAGGAGGAGGAGATGATGAAGTGGACAAAGAAGAGGATGAAGGGAAAGAAGACAAGCAGAAACAGGGTGAAGTAACACTGCCTAAATATCCCCTCGAAGAGACAGAGACATCCAAGAAAATAAATGTTTCCCCAAAGAAACCTGCATCACGGAGGAATTCAAAAGCCAATAAACCACCATTTCAAAATGTGCTAACAATAGATGACATTGACCTTATCATTTCTCCTGTGTCAGACACGTCGTAGGATATCTTGCAGTGAAGTGAAGCCAAACATGAGACAATGTTTGATAGGATTGAAGCAAAGCTTAAAGGAGTACAGTAGGCTCTCTATTCGATCTGTGCAATTTTTACTGCACCACCACCATCAGAAGGAACAGAGTTGGGATATGAGTCTACCCAGCTACGCAGATTAGAAGACTTGACAAAAGCTTGCCTTCGTCATGTCCAGGAGAAAAAGGAACATGGCACAAAGGCCCTGAAGCAAGAAAAATAGGAATCCATAGAGCAACGTCGGGTTTCCCAACAAGAAAAAGACAACCTCCAGGCAAAGTTTGCAAAGGATAGAGCGCATATCCAGAAGGAGAAAGAACAATTGCTCGCAGAGCAGATGGGAGTTAAAGAAGCAGTCACCAGAGCACTTCACTCTGTGACATGCTTAGAACAGAGGGAAGAAGAAGCCACTGAGAGTCAAGTGGGGAATCTTGTTGAAGCCATTCATCATCTCCAAGCATGAATAGCAGAACTGGAACTACAAGTTGTTCCAAGAACTCCGTAGGAAGTGCGAGATCAAAGAGAGGAAACTGTTTGGAGCGCAGTTGAGAGAATCAAAGAATTGACCTTGGAATGAAAGTAACTCATCAGTTGAAGTGTGCAGACCTATGAGCACCTTGCAGAGGACCCTAAACTGAGGACATTGGAGTCACAACTCCAGGAAGCTAAGCAACAAGAAGCAACAGTGCAAGCACAGTTGAAGCTATTGTCACCGGTCGAGAGGATGAAAAGGTAATAGGAACAATGCATGGTTCAGCAATAGGTCCATTCCATCCATATTAAATTCATGGAAGTGACCCAAAGGCTCCAGCCAGTGTAGGATGAAGCTTTCACACTTTTTGAGGAGATTGAAGGACAAGGTGCACAAGTAGAACAAGTGGTCACCTCAGTTGAATAGTGATTGGAAGGACCTTTCACTGAGAAGGTCATTTAGGAGTTCACCAAGAAGGAGGGTCTGGTGAAATAGCAGGTCAAAGCATCTTAAGCCAATCTTGAGGCCTTCAAGGCAGATTTACCTAGATTATAGTGACTCAGGACAAGTCACAAGTGAGTGTTGGGGGCTTGTTGGCCCTCGACCAGGTTTTGGGGAAACGATGATCATGTTTGACCAATTTTAAGGACTTTGACATGCTAGTTGAAGATAGAGCACTAGGTGAAGTGCATATCATGGGATCTTTCCACTTTTGCAAGCATTTTTGGTTTGAGGTTTTATGTAACGGGTATGGGATGTCAGCCCATGGGTTTACCCATGCTTTGGCCCCTTTTGTAATGTATAAATAGAAAGCTAGGTAATGTAATTAGGGGGTGCTAACAGTGATATCATTCTAAGTGAAATCAATGTAAGTAATTGATCTATGTGATTGTAAAGGCTTTGTGCATACTGTGTTGATAAATTGCAGATCTAAGTGAAAGTGATTGTAAAGAGGCTTTGTGTTGTGCCAAGCTCAGGGAAGGAGGATCTGGCAAGGTACACACAGATCTCCTGTTCTATGCGGATTTGGTTTTGTGGCTATGTGCATGTGAGAAGATTAAAAGAAGATAATAAAGAAGACAAAGAGTTGGTGGACATAGCCCCACGCTGGGGGTGAACCACGTATATTCTATGTTATGGTTTCTTTGTGTGATTGATGTGATTTATTCTTAGTGTTGTCATCTTTTTGTATGTTAGATGCATCTGATATAGTATCTTATTGCTTAGTAATATGAATGAATGCTAGATATGATCTATTTCTATGTGTTAAGTTCTTATATGTTTTAGATATTGTTGAATACTATGTTTCTCTATAATTAAGGTTTTACCTGCGATGTGAATAAGGGTTAAATGCTAATGAATGTTAACTACTAAGTTCTCTATTAATTATTGTAATCACATATCTTTGTCCCGGCTAGGTTGTAAACACTTGAGTCCTGCAACCCCCCCTACCTCTACCTCGGGTGAGACTTCATATTCTTCGTAGGAGTTGTCGAAAGGGTCGGTAGTTAGGGTTTTGTTGATGTGTTGTTGAAGCGTTGAACCCCGGGTCTTCCCCTATGCCAATAATCCTTGTATGAATAATCATTCAACCGAAATCTTCTCTTTACTTCAAGGAGAAGATTTACAGATTTTCTCTTTTATTTCTCAAATGGACAAAGAAATGGAAAGAAGAAGTGGGAGATAACCAAGCTTTCATAAGACCACAGTGAAAGAAGATAACAAATTCAAGTGTGCCTTCAAGGGAAATATTGTAACAGCTATGTAAGCTTGATTGTTATTGACTAACAATATCTTGCAAGAGTGTCACTGTGGTAGAACTGATCCAACATCTTATTCTTGACCAAAATCAATAAGAAAGATGAAAAATTTATAAAAATTGTAACATAATAAAATTGTATAATTTAAAAAAACAAAAAGAAAACGACAGAAATGTAAAAGCAGTGGGAAATGTTTAAAATAGAAAGTAGAAATCACACTATTGTAAAGAAGAAAAGAAAAATAGTGAAAACTAAAAGCATAGTTAACTACTAATCTACAGAAAACCCAAAAAGCATTAGAAATTTTCAAGTTGGTTCCACGTAATGCTTCACGTGAGAACCGTTAGTGCTGTAGGAAAACAATTGCTCTTGTAAATATTTTAGAATGTAAGAGTTAGTACCTAAGACAAAAGTTTAGAATGCAAGAGTTAGTACCTAAGACAAAAGTTTCTATTTTGAAAGGACTCAGCCATAATTTTGAATTTTGAATGTCTTCCTATTAGGCGTGAGATGAATCCCATAGCAAAACTTTTTTCATTGACCCTAAACTTGAAAGTTTTGACGCTTTTGTTGAAATATTTCTTAACAATATTTCTTTAATATTATCCAAAGCAAAACATCATTTTCTCTTTCCAACCTAGGGAGGCAAAGGATCCTTTGTGAAATATCATAAGAATTTAATTCCTTTGATCTATAGCATCAACCTCGAGGAAGAAAGTTCCAAATTAATAGGAAAGAGGGTTTCTTGACCATAGACAAGTTGAAAAGGGGTAACTCAATGCCAATTTTGAGGCGCGTCATTGACTGCTAAGCCCCTAATGTTGGTCTTAGCCATTCCTTAAGTGTGGCATATTATATTAGTAATGTTATTTTATTTATGTTACTTTAGTCCATTAGTTGTAACTATACTCCAGTCTCCTATATATACCATGAGACATTTTCATTTGAATCATCTTGACTTGAACAATTAAGTAAAATCTGAGGTTGCCTCCCTCTAAGAGGCCATTATCCAAATTATTCTACTTCTGCTGTGCTGGAGTTTCTCCCTCGTAGGTTTTTCCATGCTATATTGATGTTTGAATTCTTAACATATGGTATCGAGCTCAAGGTCTTGGGATTTCACCGCAACATCCGGGAGACACCGCGGGCATTTTCTGCCATGTTCTGAGTAATTTCTTAATGACATATCAATTACCTAAATACTAAGGGTTGTCCTTACTTTGTATGTACAAAACCATAATGTATATTTAATCTCAATGCATGGTTGTTTTTTGTAGGCTATTATAGGAGAGAATGCTTTTTATCATTTTCTATTTTGTGCCAAAGACGTTTCATTCTCTTCCATATTAATCTTCGACATTACACTTGGTCTCGAACCACCATCAATGAGGCAACAATGCATGAATTTTATCCATAATCTTTACAGAATTAAAAGGGGATTTTTTGCACAGTAGACCAGTTATGTACACCTAATTTTTATTTATTGCATTTAATCCTCTTCGCTCACCTTCGTGAGAGATTGGATACAACGGAAGATTTTCCTTCCATGAATTAATGATGCATTTGTTGTTCAAGGATGAAAACCATGTCCAAAAGAATGGCATCTCGCTGATGTTGTCCAAATGATTCAAGATATTGTACTTGGAAGAGGGGAGAGGGGAATTTGTTCCTTGACTGTCAGGAACCTTAGGAACCTTAACAGTAGCAGCGGGTGAGAAAGAGGTCGGGATAGAAGAATTGTGGGGAGTATCAAATTTTCCCTTGGGAGCATGGGATTTGTTCCTAGTATTGATGATCATGACATCTTCTGGCTCTGCAAAATCTAGGACAACGATAGTATTTTTTGGTATTTTACCAAAGATATTATCTCTAACACTCTTTCTTACCTCACATGTGGCTTCCTCGTGGTGTTCCTCGCAGAAGTTACACCAACTTCAAGGGAATATAGATTTAGGATGAAAATTATTTTCAATCAGGTTCCTAAAGGGGGGTGCAGAAGAGGATGAAGCTCCAGGGGTGAGAGGTGAGATAGTACCCTTTTGCTCGAATGATATCATATGATTATTCATGTCTTGTACTAGTTTTAAGAGGGAAAACATGTCTATCTGTTTAACCGATTCTCCTTGAGGAAGACCTGTTCTTTCAAGATGTTCTTCATACTCTAAACAAGTATGCAGAGCATAACCAATATTATCAATGGATTTTTCCTCAAGACTATGATGGTAAGGGGAAGGTAATGAATTGTAGTAATGAATGAAAGCATATTGGTTCTAAGTTCAAATGAGTTCAGGGATCTGATTGTATAACTTAGTAAAACACAAGTTGAAGGAATTGATGGTTTCACCATCCTTATAGGCAACGCTATTGTATTCACGTAACTTCTTGGTTGGGCTTTTAGATTGCTTATAAGTGGATCTAAACTAGTAGATTAACTCCTCCCAAGTAGACAAAATATTAGGAGGAAGGTCAAAGAAATCAGTTGTAGCCTTTCCCTCCAAGGAATTGACGAATAAGTGCATGCAAGTGTCATTGTCCTTGGCTCCTATGTTGTGACAAGAATTAGAAAATGCCACCAGGTCTTTGTTTGTAGTGTCAGTGTTATTTCCTGAAAACTTAGGAATATGTTCCTTGAATTTAGGAAGTGGACGAGTAGTAGGTGCTAGGTTAAGAGGAGAGGACACATGCCACGGTGTGGTCATGGTGTCTTCTTCAAACTGAAAAATCCCATACTTTTTAATGACTTTGGTGGAGTTTGTGGTAGATTGGACAAGGATATGGTGGATATATAAGCTACCAATCACTGATGAAGATGAATATTGAGAGGAGGATGCACTTCCAGTGCCACCAGAGCCACCACTAGATGCCATCGTGTGGATGATAGGTGAAGGATAAAAAGACGAACTTGAAGAACCAGACAAAGTTATCCTTAGAGCACTTTGTTGGGTAGATAACACAACGTTCCTTCTTCCTATTTCAGTAATAGGAATAATTTTGTTTGATAAGCCTCTTCTTCTTCTAGAGACACGAGAGTCTAAGGACATGAAAGAAAGGCCAAAACTGAAGAAACAAGAAGGTTATTGTTGATTTCCAGGTTGTCTATGTCTATCTTCCAATCGTTCTTGAGCACTAATATCTCGTTCAATTGCTTCCCATGAATGGTTAAGCTTAGAGCGGGTATTGGCAGTGTTTAAAATGGTGTTAAACAAGTTTAAATCAATGTTGGTATGACCTTGAAGACTGGCCTCAGTATTGGGTTGCCTTGCAATAAGCATAGTCATTAAGAAATAAAAAAAGTCAAAGAATCAATATCAGAAAAAAATATGTATTTGATGATAATCGAGTATAAAAATTAACCAACAATATATTGAAGATCTCCCCAGTATGGTCACCAAATAAATGTCGAGGAAAAGATATGAAATGATCTCACTCAAGCATTTTCAAATTTTGCTTGGCTAAATCAAAATAAACGGGAATGTCACCCTATGTTTATAGACATCAAAAATAATATCCTAACTCACAAGTATTGATTACAAGTGATTAGGCTAGTCTTTTATAAATAAAATCTTGATGGAAAATTCATTATTTATATGATTTTCTGAATATAACAGTTGTTGAAATAAATTTAGAGATAGAATTAATGGCACCAAGATGATAATCAAGACATATGAGACATAAAGCAATCATTTATTTCATTCCAATTCATCAAAGAGTCATTATCTTTACAAAAATTCGTGAAGAAGTTTTGGACCAAAGTCAAACTTAGACGTCCCATATGAAACATAAAAAAGGACCTCTGACAAAAACCAAAAAAACTGAACTCTAAAAGTTGGATTATCTTGGCACAGATTGTTGCCCACTCGAATCTGCACAATAGCCTTTGTCAGTCATGAAAACTAATTCACAAACAAACAAGTCTACACAAACTATCAAATATAGATCAACACCTATGAAAAACAAGTGTCTGAATGATGTAATTCATCCCCGAATCTTGTTGTCTACAATAAGACCCTGCTATCATAAAAAATAATTAGTCTTATGATCAATTAAGGAATGAATGAAAACTGAACTATCTCAACATAAACTCAAAGAGGAAACCTTAGTATGCTTCTCCTTCTATCATGTTCCTCCCTTTCCTTTTTCATTTAAGCAATTTAGAATTGGTTGAAGTAGTTGAACTACCTCTTTAGTTAAGTTAACTAATAACTAAACCAATTTTTAGTTAAGGGGGGGGGAGGGGAGCAATAAATCATAATAAGGGTTTTAAATAAATAATAACTAGTAAGTGGGACACCTTGTGACTCCCTTTAGATTTTAACAATCATAACATAGCTAATTGATTTAACAATATCCCTCCTTGTGACTCCCATCACCACATTCATATTTGACAATTACCTCAATGATATTTGTAATTATTTCCAAAATATATTACCAATATCTCCAAAAAACATGATGTTCGAAAATCTGAAGTCAATTGTTATCAACAATAAATAAATAAATAAAACTTAAAATCCATATTTTCTATTCTATGAGGCAATATTTCCCTTGTTGTTGTTATCACTTTTTAATCCTTCAGAATTTTCCTTAAGATGTGTGGAGCTTTTAGGTCTCATCTCGCTGATCAAATGAGAGCAGTCATCCCTCCAATGCCTATGGAAGGACATAGATTTATCAGAATCATTTGAAGGTGAGGAAAGGGTAGACGTGGCTTTCCCTTTGACAGGGGCATGGTGGGCCTCAGTTTTCAGCCTCTTGTTTGAAGAGCTCATTCCTATATGCATAATGGATTAGAAAATAGTCCCTTTAACAACCATATATGACAACTCTTTCAAGATATGAAATAGATTTTGGCTCAACAATATATCAGACTCATGCAATCCAATCCATACAAATTGTTTAATTGTTGTCAATGAGAAGGGGGGTGAACAAAAGGTCCTAGGATATGCAAGGGGTTTGTATTGAGCGGAAAAAAAATTATAAAATGAGGAGGAAAAAAAACATGGTTACGGCTCATAGACAACACACAATCAACTGTAATGTAAACCAGGGAACATGCCGCTGAAATCCATCCAAGAAAATGTGATTTCAAACTATTGCAATACAAAATTTGCTTATCCGTAATTAAATTTTAAGAACATGGATTGAAAAATGGATATGGGAAGGCGAGGGGATTGTAATTAGAGAAAAGTGAAATAATGGCAGGGAGGAGAGAAGATATTGTTCATAAAATTAATTAAGTAATCCATAATCATTCTATATCAACGCAAAAGTTCCAACACCAACCAAATAATCATTGTGTATAACTCAATCAATTTTGTGTATTATTTGTTCATTCTTCGTAATTAAACCATTAACACGGTGTCATCAAATATATAATATGCCTTCCACAACAACCTGTAAGAGTCATGTTTATTCTCAATTACTCCAGTTAATATTTAAAACAATTTCTAAATGAACACGCAATCAACTGCTCCAATTTGTTCCATCAAAACATCAACCCATGTCCATGAATCATTTCTTCAAATCAAACACAGATACTAAAATCACACCCAATTCCATTCCTCAAGTTCATTTAATAATAAAGTTGTAATGAGATCATATTATCACAGAATCCATGCCCATTTCTAAAATAATGCATGATATCCATCATACATACATAGTGGATAGTCAAAACACAATCCTCAATCTATTTGGACTTGCCATTTAAACACACAAAAATCACCCTTTCAATTTATACGATGTTGTAGGATACACAGACCATTTAACCAACAAAAGAACATCTTTGTGACTGCACATGTTTAATTAATATGAATATAAACATCAACGATGTTGAGCTATCAATCTAATAAAGGGATACAACGAGAGTATGCCTAACCCTATTTTTCAAATCGATCAAATTGCAAAAAAACATGTTGTTTAAAAACCCATGAACATTTATGATGGTGCGATCAAGTAATATCCAAAGCACATACAATGGATAGCCACACCACAACTATCGTGATTGCAATGCTACCATTTGGTAATTTAAACACACAGTCACAACAATCGTTAATTCGACCTAACATGTTGTAGGAAGGCCACACATATCCACGCATCACACACAAAGCATTTTTGTGACATAATCAACTTAAAAATAATGTTGGGTTAACAATTTAATGAACACAATGTAAAAGAAAACGACTGTATATCCAATCCCATTTTCCAATCAACCAATTAACCAAAACCATTGTTGACATAATCAATGGAGACGAGCCAATGATAGAACCTGTTGACGATGCACCACCAACTGATAACAATCAACAACATACCTGACCGAACACAATGGTTCCCTTTATCAAAAACTGGGCTTGATAAGTCAAGGGTTTTCTCTGTGGACCAACACAGGAAGACTAGAGTCGACCCCCCTCCCCCCCCAACATCAGGTGAGAACCTATGAGACCAACGATGCACACGCAATGTATACCACCAATAAATTCACGAACAGTGACAATTCCGTGATAGGAGAGACTATATGAGGAGAACAGGCCCCTCTATTTTGGCCTTGTAACAATACTTAGAATATGCATGGTATAACCCTCATGGTTTCCCAATCAATGAAGAATGTTGAGATAAAATAGAGTTGAGAAATAGCAATCAACCTTAGAAATCCCTTTGTCATAATGGCTATCATAACCCCCTGCGCAAACACCATTAACATGAATGAACCCACACCCGAGTGAACAATACACTGTGACACAAAGTGTTTCAAACCAACAAACCCCATAGCAACAAATGACTGGGTATGGTGACAAAAAAAAAAATTGGAGACAACTAGCCAATGAAAACCTTTCAACCAAGACCAATAAGGCTGACAGGGAGACTTCACGGCTTCTAAACTCATAATGACCAATGAAACTGTAAAGGCTTCTAAACTCATAATGACCAATGAAACTGTAAATTCAACATTATTGTAATGAAACCACACCAACCATTCATTCTAGAAAAATATCACAAATTTACACAGTTGTCAGACTTAAGGAAAGCACAAACCCATACATCACCGAGCCAATATATATTTCATAACCAGAGCGGGTCCATGGATGGTGAAAAGACATACATGTAACCACGAAAACCTTAAAAATGCGAGCTTGGCCGAACATTTCTTCCTCTATTTGAAAATCAGAGCTTAGCCACAACGAACACAATTCATACCAGTGGGAGGGGTATGGAGTGACGTGCAGTAAATTCACATCGCCTCCACCCTCCATTCATTCAATTTCTTAGTACACGCCAACCCACTAATCCATTAACTCATTCAATTAAACCATGCATCGAAACCAACATCCACTAATTTCCAAGAGTGCCACCCTATGTCACATTAACCACTGCCAACCACACTATAAATAATATCACATAATACCCATATAACTTAATAAATCATATAGCCACTAACCCCATTAGCTAGGACTAGCAATCATTCTTTTAATTCTTCAAAAGGCATAGTGCAACATCATATAGCATAGTAACATAGTTCATTTCTTGTGGATTTATTCACATTGTCTTATTTTCTTTCAATTATTCTTATTTGTGGTTACTAACAGGTATCCTTTGCAGGTGGCACAAGTAATAACTCAAGGAGTAAATGGCAGGTAACAATGAATATCATAATCCATTTCAACACGACATTAGAGCCTATAGCGACAGAACAATCATGCATTATCCATCATTGATTTGTCGCAATTAGAACCAACACATAATAGACTTTATCCATCGCCAATAAAATCAACATTTCATCAATCATGTAGAACTCTTTTGCAGTGTCGAACAACAACATAACATGAAATAAGAACCATATCTAATCTCCCAATCAACAAGGGGGTCCCACCTACTAGTATTATATATCTTATTAGCTTATCATTAATAGGCTTTAGCAATACTTTGAGGGAAAAATCCTCATTGTGAATTTAATCATCAACAACAGGGTGTATGTAACATCTCGTTATATTGAGAACACTTATATTTAATTATTCTTTGAGGATACTTGCATGCAAGTGATCCAATTATGGTACTTTATGATTTCGTTTTGATTATGGGTTATATATGATGATGATGATGTGTTGTGGCTTATTGATATTTTGATGTATATGTATTGGTAGATGCTATTGACGAGTTTTCATGAGTGTGCAAGACACATGACATGTTATGGATGGTGATGGCATCAATGAACTTCCTTGGACTCTAGATTGAGTCAGGGAGTGTATCGTATTTGTTTGAGTATTTCATTTTATTCACATGTGACATATGATTGATTACAGTATGATTTATGTATATGGATTATTGACATTGTGTTTATTAGAGGATGTAGGCTTGACGATGATTTCTAATATGACTCATGTAAGGAGTAAACGGGGCATGCACATAAAACAGACATTTGAGGAAGAGATGTGGCAACATCCCTATCATAGCATACTAGCACTCTCATCATGGTCTGAACTGTAGGTTAAAGATTATCTAGTTTGATAGGTCCATGATGTTGTGAGGGCAGATTGAGAAAGTTACTCGTGAATATTTCTAAGGGGTGTGCAATAAGGTGGAATCTGTATTCCTTAGAATCCCTTAGTCTCTCACAAGATAGATTGAATGGATTGTTGACTCCAAGGGTCAGAAAAACTTCCAAAACCATTCAAAGGCGAGTGGCATCCTTGGAGCATGGAGGTGTGTCTTGAAAGGCACATCGCGTAATTAAAACTTTATTAAATAAATCTAAGTGGCCTAGAAAACTTGTATATGGTTAGACCTTGTTAGAATAAAATAATTAATTAGTCAGTATATTATAAATCCTAACAAAAGTCTAAGCCTAAGTCTAAGTCTAAAAATTAAATAAATGACTAAATGAACTATGACATAAGATAAAAGATTTGAAATAAAATTCAAACTCTAGAAAAATGGGGAATAAAATTTAAAGGGTGGATAAAATGCACATGTGTGCATGAATTTAATAAAACGAATTTTTAAAATAGAAAGAAATAAAATCTTGAGAGAATAGGTAGATACATAGAATAGTATCTTAAGTTAAAGTACCACTAAGTCTAACTAGAATAAGACTCTTAATCTAACTCTAACTAAGATCTAGTTATGAGACACTCATTAAATGATAATTTGGGGAACAAAGGGACGACTAAGAGCGAAAATAGGAACACATTGGGGAATGTGGGGGAAATTTGATTTTTAACTAAAATAAAAATGACAATTACTTTTGCAACTTGGGAGAGTGTGACAAATGCGTGGGTGAATAATCCTAATTAAATTAATTAAAAAGATAATTAATTGTGCTGAGGACATGTGTCATTAGGGATTTTTATATAAAACAAATGGTGTACAAGGGAAAAGGATCTTATTTTTATTGGTAATGTTATGTTGCCAAAATTTGGTGGACTGTGTTTTACTTGTAAGAGTTGGGATACCAAGCTTGTAGAAAGAGTGGAAACTCTTCCTTGCGAGGCAAGCCTTGGATATATTGTTTGTTGGTTCCTTTTGTGTGGCCCCTTTGCGGTTCGAGGGATAAGGGGGAAGAAGAATACCCATATCATTGGCTGGGAGGTATCGGTGAAGTCTCTATGATTAGAAAGCAAGAGAAGAGAATGAGTACAACACGTTGGAGGACATCCTCAACCCACCATCTTCATCCGTTCCAATATTTTTATTTCTAGAAATTGCGGTTGTAAAAAGAGAAAGTTTGCATATTAGAAATTTAATTGTCATCGCTTAACTGTGTTGAATTTTGGAAATTAGAATTTTCTTGAACGCTATAACTAAATGTATATTTCAGAGTTAGATACTATCGGGTTGCCACACAATTTATTAATCCATGAGTTTATTTCATCATGGTCGTTGTATAATAAGTTGCTTCTTGAAATCTAAAACTTGTGGATTCGTTGTCAATCAAATTACAAATTGAATGTAGAAATTCAATGGATCATGTAATATTGTTTTCCATTCCGGCAATTTTGGATTTGTATGACCATTGTAATTATATTGGCAACCCGAATTTAGAATATCATTGCGGTTATTTACAAAATATTTATATGAAAAGTTAGATTTCTTTGGCCATTGTACTCTATTTTGAATCCGGAAGTTGAATTTGTTGTGGTCGTAGTAGATTTAAATGTTTTGATTTTTTTACTGTCGTCAAGTTCGTTATTGATTGTTTGTAGCTATGGAATTTAATTAGATTAAGTCACTGTCAATTTTATTGAATTGCAAAACTTTTTGAAGGAAAATTTGGATGGCCTCTGTGTAAATTAACTTCACTACAAACTCAGGACTTTTGTTGGACTCCTTTTTAAAATTTAAATGCATTCCCAGATTAAAGATTTAGTGGGTCACTGTATGATGGGTTGCAAGCCTGAGTTTAGAGTTGTTTGGTGGTTTTAAACCTTTACAAATCTGGATTATGGATTCACGATGAAATTTAATTTAACTATACGGAGAATTGATTTCCCGAAATCGTTTCTGTTAGTTCCCTACTGATTATCAAAATTGTGGGGAACTTGTCTAGTTATATGCATGCTAACTGGTAGTTTTGTGTGTCGTAAGTTTTTACGAATTTGAAAGTGGAAAATATATATATATATATATATATATATGGTCACAACAAAACTAATTTGATATGACATCTTGATGTGCTTAGTCGATGTAAAATTCCGTCAATATTGATTTCTAATCCCTTTACTATCGTTGTTTTTTATAGTTGATCCCTGGAAGTTTTAATTTGTAAACTCTTTGTGGTTTTAATTACAGTTCGATTGAGAATTTATATGGGTGTTGTAGTTTAAATTGTAGCTATATGTTGGGAAAATGGTAATGTCTCTGTAAAATATTTGGGTAAATCGAATTTTAGACATGTACAGTCGATGTTTGTTTCTTGTGAAGAGTTGGATTTCTAAGTAATCCTATCAGATTTCTTTTAAATCATAGTGGTAGAGTGTTCTAAAATCCTGAACGGTTAAGCGCCCTTGAGAATTCGCATGTTATAGACCTGTTGGTAATAATGACTTCAGTTGTACACTACAGTTGAACCTTGTGGTTTAATCATTTTTGTAACTAGTAATAACTCTCGAACTAGTGCACTCGTAACTTATAGTTAACTGTCGATTCGATCATATTCAATATTCGACCAGTGGAAGTGACATGCGCCACTTGGATATGATCTTGAAGACCTCTGAGCATGCATTGGACTTGAATAAATCATCTTCTTATGAGTAATATGATTAATCATGGATGTAAAATTTATTGGTGAATGGATATCATTCCATCGTTTTTAATGATAAAACGACCATATATATATATATATATAATTAATGGAAACTGTTATTGAATTAATTGGAATAAAAGAGGTAGCGGTTAATTGTTCATTTGAGAACATAAGTTAAAGAGAAATTGATTTTTTTGTTGGAATTAATATGTGTACTATTATGATCAATTATTGATAACATTATTCAAATGACTTGTTAATTGTTGAACTTATTAGTGGATTATAAAAATGATAGGAATGGGGTGATAGTGATGTTTTGTAATGACACAAAATCATAAAATTGAGGAATTCTTATGGTATGAAATTGATTGATGTATTGATAAATTTTTAATAGTTAAATGATTCATTGATTGAATTTATTTGTGTGATGAATTAGTTTCTTACCATAAAATTTAGCCTTGAATCCAGGTTGAGGTGGGTTAAGAGTGTAGATATCTCCATGTTCCTCATAACAGTCGCCAGTCCTGAGACCTTAAATGGTCAAAATAAATTGGAGAATCATGGACTTGAGCATTGATTATGTGTCTTGGAGGTCATAACCTTGCAAGTAGGTTGGATGGGTATATATCTTTTGATTATCTTTTGTAATATGATTTATTCTTTTAGTAACAATGATGTTATTTCTTATTCGTGAAGTGTAAGATGTAGATGGGAATAGAATGTTTAATAATTGAATATGTTATTGTCGTATATCACTTGTTTAATTGATGCTTTAAAAAAAAAATTACCACTACTATACTCACTTAAATTTATGTCTTAACGAAGTGGTCATTACAATGTCATCTAATACCACTAGGTGATATGGGTGCTCCTAGTCCCATGGTATAAATTTGGAAAGAACTAGAGGATAGCATTAATAATAAAGGGAGTGTAATTGTGATGACTCCCAAGATCACTAAAAACGTATTGAAAAACACATTGTTGGTCCCTCCAATGAGATAAATCTAATTAATTCATTTTTTAGTACCTTAGAGAGAGAGAGAGAGAGAGAGAGAGAGAGATGGATTCCATGCCCAAGGAAATAATATCATATGAGGTTTATCTTGAGTAATTAATATTTATATGTGTCCTTGGCATTTATTCCCAACATAAAGTTTGGTATGCCTACATACAAGATAAAGAGCAAGGCTGATTAGAGTCATTTTTCAATTAAAATATAATCTTATATAGTCTCTAGAAAAAAATTGAAAAAAGAGTAAGTTGAAAGGTTCTAATTTCCAAAAGGGAAGACATGAAGTCCCAAGGATAAGTTACATCTCGAAGGATTTATAAGCCCATGAATTTATCATAATAGGGGATTTTGATTTTTGTAACTTTGAGAGCTATTTTGAGAAATTATAATGAGAAGAAGCTCTCGGGGCCATTTTTTTTTAAGAAGAGAAATGGTATTGTGTTGTATCTGTTGTGAACTTCTTCCATTATTTATGTTTTCATTAATACCATTGTAATGTTGTATTGTTTAATTGTTGATTGTTATGCATTAAATTCATAGCTCGTATTTTTTATTTCTCATCTAATATTTTTGTTGCTTTGAAATGGTATATAAGATATTGTAAATGGTGGTGTTACAACATACTATTATGTTTACACTTTTGTTTATGATTATGTGTTCCTTATTTTCTTTAATAGCATTTTTTTTATAAATATTTGCAGGAACTGGAAACTAATCTTGTATCCACTAGTTAATTTTTCTCCTAGCTAGGATAGGTTAGATTAGCTTACATTTCCACATGTAGGACATTAGAATATTTCATTCTACATTACATAACTACTCCCTTCATTTAAATAATTATTTGCGAGCCAAAACCATGATGGGTATCCTATCCAAAATAGTGTGAAGTCTAATTGGGAATTCATATTGAAGAGTAATCATGTTTGTTGTAGGGATTTTTTCCTACATAAAACCACTCATATTTATGCTCATGGTTAAGGAAATCCCACATTAGAGGAGGTTTGATGCACATTTATTTATGATTTAGAGGAAGTCTCACCTTAGAGAGCCACACATGCCATCTTATGAGGCTTTTCACTTGGTATTTTCATGGTTTGAGGAGGATGTATTACCTTGGAGAGATACGCATCCACATTGGAGGATTTCTAGGAGGTTTCAAACCCTATATATGGTTTCATTGCCTATTTTGAGGAATTTGTTTTGGAGTGCTACACTTGGAGGTCTTTGGAGGCTATTTGCTAGAGCTTTGACTTGTTCTCATCCCTTTTTTATAGAGATGTCCTACTTTCATGGAGATTTATTATTGGAGACTTGTACATGTGGCTTGACCACCACTTCTTATTTTATGTATCGTTAGTTATTTGTTAGAGAATATTGTTTATTTACTCCTACCTAGGCTAGATCTAGGGTTTTCACCTGAGAAGTTATTATTATATTGTACATAAAATGGAGCTCAAACATGTATAAGGGTTTTCTCTCTTCATTGTTTCTCACGATTGATTTGTGAAGGGTCTCTCCTCTTGGAGATTTGTTGAATATATTTTGGAGGCTTAATGGAAATATCAAGGTTTCTTTATTATCATATGCAAAGATATATTTTCTAATTGTTGTTAGTGTATTTTAGGAGTTGCTTGAAAAGACCTTGTTATGATAATCCATAAGAATGGTTCATTTATCATAGGTGGAAGGGTTTTAAGTGAGAGATATTCTCCTCTTAATCCCATTTGATGTCATATTTATGAATGTATTGTATTTCATCTATCATCATGTTAAGAGTGGTTGTTGGATCAATACTTCATTATAGAACTCACTCTCATAACATTGTTTTATTTTGGTGCCTTTCAAGTACTTTTCATTTAGAAACATGTTAAAGTTTATTGTGGTGTGTATAATATCTCTATGTTATTTGATCATTCATGAATTTATCTATTTGGCTTTCCCTATTGACTCCATTGGCCCATAATTGGATAGGAAATGGTCCCCTATATTCCATAACCCTTTTTCTCATTATAATACAAAAAAGAAAAAAATATTGTTTTTTCTAGAGCTAGCTCTTCTCATCACCTTTGAGATTCATTGTTATAGATTTGGTAATCCTAATTTCTAGGGATACCCCTTGAGTTGGAGAATATACAAACAAAATCGAGTGGATAGGTTCCTTAGGTGAAAACTATGACCATCCTAGTAGTTCCCCCTCGGGCTTCACCTTGTGGATTATAGATTTTATCATTAAGTGCAAGTTGGGGAGGTAATGGGGCCTAACTTTGGACAGATGGTTAATGGCCACATGACCCATTCTTAACCATCCTAGAGGAAAAACCATTTATAGATAACACGATGTATTATTTACTAATATTATATGAGGCTTTAGTCTCCAAAATAAAGAGAGGAAAAATTGATATATTTAAGGTAGACCCACAACAATCTTATTATGTGTATTCTTGCACAAGAGTGATTATTCAAGTTCCTTGGGATCACTTTTTCCTTCTAAGATTACATTTAGTTCCGATATAACATGATCCAAATAATTGAAAAGAAAAAGACAAATCATAAATCCACTACATCTCCCCACTAATTTTCATATCTACACATTAAAGTAATCTCGTTTTTTACTCATTTGTATTGCTCATCCTATTCATGGGTTCCATCCCTTACTTCATTTTAAACAATGAAAAATATTATGAGAGACTTTTTTTTAGGCCAACTATGAATACCATAAAGGGTTTCACATATTCAACACAAACTTTTCATGGTTTTTCCAAGGCTAGGGAGTGATTGGAATAATTTGTACTCATACCCAAGCCCAATCACTATGTGTAAAATAAATTATACAAGTGGTGTATGGAAATAAATCCTAGAAGTTACTCCTTAGGAATTGTATTCATGTAGAGATTAAAGGAAGATTTGTGGATAAAAGCATCTAGAATCCTTAAAGGACATAAAACCTAATCTTCAATGGAATGGGGACTCTCTTGAAGTAGGTGTGTATTTCAATGAGTGGTGGTCTCTAGTATTGCATTTCACTGATAATACAATGTTCGAAATGATCTAGTTATTTGTTAGATGCTTGTATAGGGATGGAATCCATAAGATCTTTGATTTATTTAACATTATGGTTATATATTGGAAGGTCTAACCAATTATAAAAGAATAATTCATTATCTCTAACTCTAATAAACCTTGACCCTAAAAATATTTTCGTTAAAATTAGCCTGCATGAACCATTTACACATCGAAGTGATTAGCATCATAATCATTCTAAAGATTTCAATTAAAGTATAATCTTGTTGATGGATATAATTGGTTGTTCTTTGATCCCATTCTAGACATCAATATCATCAAGATATAAAAGATCAAATTCTAAGAAAAAATCCAAGTGGTTCCACATTCATGTCATTTGGAATCCCTTTATCAAATCCAAAAATATTATCTTCACCTAGTCTCTAATGCTAGGAGTACTAGACTTGGGACATAGGAATTAATGCTTGGTATTTACTCAACCTAATTACTCGATTTGTTGAAGGAAAGAAATAGTAAGGAATGCATTTTGATGTTTTGTTTCTCTCAATTATCCTAGGATTGGGTATATAAACTTTGTTTTCAAATCTCCTCCCCCCCACATATCATTTGGAAATTTTCCCTCCTCGGGAAAAAATTTCCTAGGCATTTATTTCCAAGAAACTTAACATATTATTAGAATATAAGTCTTTTTATTCATTTGGAAAAGAAGAAACTAATGTTGGTTCAACAATGTAAACCTTGAAATAAAATTTACCTAGTTTGATGGAGCATTAATCTCTACTAATATACTTAGAGATTTGTTTTTTTTTCAAAATTGTTGAGATAGAAATAGTGCATTTGTTCCAACTACTTAAATACTAGGGAGGATCTTTTTTTCATGAAAGATAAAACCCCTACAAACATTCTTACTCAATCTACCCAATCCCAAAGAACTACTTGTTTATGGCACTATGGATTTGTTTGAGAGTGTCATCATATGCATGGTAGCTCACCTCCTCATTCAAACCTCTGAATAACAAGTTTTTTACCTTAGTTCTCACAATTTTAGAGGGATAAAGGATTACCAATATTAAACAAGTAAATGATGGGGAGGATATCATCTTAAATAATCTATATTAATCTATAAAAAGGTAGGGGTGAAGGGAGAGGGAACCCCTCGGGACAAGGATGACGCACCACATAGATCGGCCATTATACATATTTTTGCATGACTCCCAATTTTGTGTATGTATCCCTATTGACCTTTTTGTCCTTTTTGTTTATGTTCATGTTGATGGTAGTTACCTTTTTAGTTTTCAAGCTTAGTGGCAATTTTGTAATCAATTCATTAGTTATTTATTTAGACTACTAGGATTTTTGTTTTTTACTTTATGTTCATGGTGGTTACTTAATGTAACCACACATTTTTTACAAAATGTCTTGTACATATATGATAAAAGAATTTTGTTTTAAAAAATAAAAAGAATCTTTACAATTTCATCATACTCTCTATAGAATTTTGTTTTAAAAAATAAAAAGAATCTTTACAATTTCATCATACTCTCTATAGTTCTGACACATTTCAAGTTTTTAAGCACAATTTGATTGTTTGACTAAATAAATATTTAACCAATGATTGCAATATGATGCTAAGGAAACTAATTATTTCAATATTGAATGTTTTAGACACCCATAAAATAAACAAGGCTCACCTCTATAGGTTCTAGACTCAAACATTATATACTTATATATTTACAAAAGTGAGAAACAACTTTAGTGCTTTAATTATTTTTTAAAATAAAAGGTCTTTTTAGGAATAAAATTATTGTGCAACTTTGTCTTGAGCCAAGTTCATAATTTTTTTTTTTTATAGCAACTACATAAACATTTTAATTATTTCTGATTTAGTAAAATTTCTTTACGATCATACCTTTGTAAAGACATTTTACTAATAATTCTTAGGGGAATTGGTCGATCATATTTTCATGGTCTCTAATTGATTATTAACTGTGCTTGTAAGAGAATGAACTTATTATTAACTTTACTTATAAGAAAATGAATTTAATTTGTTTCTTCTTTGTTATGAATTTAATTTGTTTCTTCTTTGTTGTTCCACATTGTTTAGAATCTAACCATTTTTCCCATCCTTTGGTACTAAGAAGAACAATGACTACCTTCATATTTAAATACTAAATGATCTTTATCTAAGACAATTATCAAGGTTTCATTTTTCTCCATTATATCCTAAAAGAGAGGTGTATGCATCCATTATGTTTGATAATTCATTCATAACCTATGTTATAATATAACATTTCTTATATTATAACATATATTCACTTTAAAGTCAAAGTTAAATCACAATCTTCAATTGGATTATTTCAAATCCCTTTAAAACTCTTAATGGATTCTTTGGGTCTTGGTCAACAAGCTTTATATAGTTATTCTACCTTGATAAGATGTGTCAACGTGTCTAGATCCATTTCATATTTAGAATAATATTGACTTTATAGCCAAAATTGACTACAACTGGAGGGAAATGAAGCCTTCAAGGTCAAGCTAAGGATCAAAGTAAGAGGAAAAATTCTCATAATTGATGTGTTTACAAATAGTATTCATTTGGATTTAGCCTTGACATGCCAACACAGACATGAAATCCACATCGTTTCTAGAACGTTTAAAATCCTATATATTTCATCAATTTCACAAATGAGAACCACAATTCTTCAATATGTTTAACCATCTTTTATTCACCATACAAGGATCAATAAGAATAGGAATCAAGCATAGCATAGAAAATTGTTTTATTGTCCCATTAGTTGGAACAAGAGAGACTTTTGTTTGTGTTGTACAGTATATGTATATGGGATACTAATTCTTCTCCTATTTATTGGTTAATCAAACTATTAAACTTATAAAGAAAATTTTCTCTACTCATTCCATATAATTGAGTTATAATATGAAAACCCAATTGAGAATTAAGTGTATGTAATTTTTTATTTTTCAAAATAACAACATGCATATTAGCATTCATCTTTCCATTATTATTTTTTGAAAACTTTGGATAGTATTCCATTGAATAATAACTAACTCCATAAACATTATAATACCTCCATTTAAACCTTTCTTTAAGGGGACAATCAAATCTCATGTGGTCCCACTTGAATCAAATGGAACAAAATTGACCTCCCTTAAATCCATGCCCTCTAATCTTGGAGATAAAAAATTGTAATGAGTAGTTTTAAGACACATGGTTTGCTATTATCAAGTATTATGATGGCATTTACTTGTTGAATGGGTGTTGTATTCACAAATTATTCAACACACCTTTTAATTTTCCAAGTTGTTTAGGAAAGTATAGTATTCTCGATGGTGAAAGCTCCATATGTTAAGATATATAATAGGTTCTACAATATCCTTACTTAGCTCTAATGATTCAAATTTCCAAGTTGTTTAGGAAAATATAGTATTTTCGATGGTGAAAGCTCCATATGTTAAGATATATAATAGGTTCTACAGTATCCTTACTTAGCTCTAAGGATTCAAATTTACAGAATCGATGTCATTCTAAATAAAAGGATGTTCTTTTTTAAATAATCCTTGTTGGTCATTAACAATACATAAAATCTCATCACAAGATCTATTCATGTTCAAATCTTTTAGTTGGTTTGACATCTTCTCAAATTGTAATCTAAGAAAAATTTTATCATTTCAGTGGATTTACTTATCATTAGTCATCATCAATGTCTAATTGTTATGTTCTTTATAAAGCTTCATAATTTTAAAGATGATATACCCTCTCAATCTTTGATTCAACCCAATAGAAAACATTCTTGTTGTAACTTCATTTCTATTCCCATTGAAAAAAAAAAAAAAAACAATCTTTAATTCTCCTATCATACTCTCATATTTATTCCATGGGTTTTAGATTCTAAAAAATCAAATACTATCCAAGTGGAGAAAGAAAGGTAAAGAGCAGCAACTGCCTTATCTCACCATCGGTTATGGCTAGAGCGCCTACCCCTTGGCATAAGTTCATAAATAAATGTAATGTTAAACCTCCAAGAGAAACTCTGCCTAGCCCTTGACATAGGTTCATAAATAAGTATAATGTTAAACCTCCAAGAGAAATTCCAAATTAAACCCGTTGTCTTACATTATCAACATCTATTGACCTTGATCTCCATATAATTTCACATACAAACTAGTGTTTCTTTGGGTACATGTGTATGTCATACAAAGGAAAATCCATATCAATTTTAGGGAAAAAATTTCAAAACCAAAACCAAAATTATGAAAATCACAAATTAAAATATAACCAAATTGAAACTGGTTAAAAACCATATTGAATCACTGTTCTACAAAAAAATACATAAAATATCAAAAATTCATTAAAAATATAAATATGTACATAAATGTAAATCCAAACCATTAGATACTAGATATTCAAAGTCTATTAGTTTATATAGCACATAAGAATGAACATAGTAAAATTTCATTGTGATCTAATTTTTGAGATACATATAATTAATGTCCCAAGAGAAAATACATAAACATTGAAGCTATAGACGACCTCTAGAGTCCAAAAATCACCATAATATAATCAAAAGAGTACAAAGCTAATCTGAATTCTAGCTCATTAAACTAACCTGGCAAGTCCAAGACTTAGAGGTTTGCTTACTCTTGTTGAATGGATTCACCAACTGTAACCATTTGAAGTTTTAAATTGGTTGGCACCATTAAGTGGTTTATTCCCCTTCTAGGTCAATATTAGAATCCCACAATTCCCAACTAAAGGGATGTAGGAGGAGGAAGGGGTACAGGGTCATGTTTGAATATATGTTTAAAAATGCTAAGAAAATTAGCAAATGTGTTGAAAGTTGAAAAATACCATAATTTATATCTTCTTTGTGAGAAGTCCAGTGGGTTTGATTCCATCATTAAACATCCTAAAATGGGGATCCCACTTTGAATTTCAATGTTAAAATTTAATTTAATATTGACATTTACCTAAGATTAACTTTAAGAATTAAAACTAAAATTTAAGTACAATTATTCAAGTGCTCACAAACACTCAATAATAAAGGTGTGAGGCAAATACAGGGGGTGGATCTTTGAACAGGCTAGGATTAGAATTTTTAAACCTTTTTTTGGAATTGTTTTGTATTGTTTTCATTTGTTGGGGACATGGGTCAAATTGGTTCCAAGCTATCTAGATTATCAAGTTCTTCATTAAACTATCCCTAAATCTATTCAAGGAAAAAACTGGACCAAAATTTTCCCAAATTTCTTTGAACCAATCAGTGTAAACTAGAACCAACCAACTATGATAATTATTATTTAGGGGTACTTTCCATTGTTCTTATATTTTAAGATGGAAACTTTTATATGGAGTCAATTTAATTTGTGGAGTTTTAGGTGCACATTTTTTCAATTTCATCAAATTACACTTTGGTTGACTACTTCAATAGTTCACTAGGTATTCGACTCAATAAAGGAAGTATAGTTTGTTGCTAAGGTACTTCCAACAAACAATTGGCTTGATATTCTTTATGTACAAACTCTTTCACGGGAACAAAATTTGTAGACAGTTTGTGTTATTTTGATTATAAACCTTGTTTGGTATTACCAACAACTTGCTACCCAAACCTAGGGCATTGGTATTATTATGGGATCACTATGTTTCCCTTAATATATTTAATAATTTACAAGGGGAGTAACTTCGAGAATTTGAATTAGAGGATCATGATTGCATACATGGAATTTTAATCTATAAATAATTGTTGAAATAAAGTATTGTTGACGCTTGAATCCGTTAGGACCGAAATGAAAACCTCATGAGGACATTAGTCCCCCTTCGTTTTTAGATAGGTGGTTCTCCTCTTTAGATAAAAGATATATATTTGAATATCTTTGAGTAGGGAGAGTGCTAGATAGAAAAACCCAAATCTTTATTGCTTGGATTTAAATGAAAATGGCTCTTCAATAACCCAATATGATCTTTATGTGCAACAAACGTCTTTTTACAATAATAAAATATTGAAGGAGGTCTTCAACATCAGAATTAAATTGTGATGAGCATCACACACAATATTCTTAATCATATATAAATGCATCCATGTCTTATTCATGAAAAATAGGAGATAATAATTTGATCGTCTCAAAGAATTTTAAAAGAGTACTTCTATCAAGATCAGAAGAGAATTTGATAGGTCAACCTCAAATATCTCATACTTAAAATTCAAAGTTACAAGAGACAGTCAAGATCAACCCCGAAGCAATTCTTTGTGGAGTTTTATTCATGAAAGATGTTCTTCATTACAAAATATTTTATAGCCATGTATGTGGCTGAAAATACTTCATGATCATATAAGAAATGATCTTAGAAGAATATAAGAAAAAAAAAACAACAACTTAGCCTTGTACCCAACTCTGAGATTCAAGCATAAAGCTATGAGAAGTAGTGTAGAAGAATAGAAAGAATGGAGAAGATGGAGATTTATTTCTTTTGATCAGAAGATTGATTTTGTATCCATGGTTGTACCTTCTTCTTCCTCTGATATTCTTCCCTTCCCCTCTCACAATACTGATTCTTTGCTTTTTATGAAACATCTCTTCTCTTTTTAAGAAGACATTTTCTAACTAGTTGAGTAGTTAGGGTTTTCTTCCTCTCTTGAAATTCCCGTACAAGCTTCTTCTTGAAAATTTCCATTTAATTAGTGCCTCATTAATTCCTCATTAATAAAATTATATCATCAATATATACATATCTAAAATGGGTCACTTTCCTTTTTTTAATAAAAGTTTTTAAATAAACTTTTATTTTCACAATTTAACAAATTTCTCATTTAAATTAGGAGGAATGTGTTTTAATTTTATGGGAATTATAATAAAATTTGTAACCATGTAAATCACTTCTGATATTATCTTCAACTTCTTATATTTCCAACGATATAAATTATGCACAAATCTGTCACCTGGATATCAAGATATGAGGTCGTGAAGTTGAGTTGTCACGCAGGCCCATTAAAAATGAAGTTGAATGATATTTTAATTTTTGAGAAAAATGTATCAACTTTCAACACTTGAAACCTATACCAACATATTCTACATCAAAATACCTTTCCAACAGTATAAATCTTGTGTGATTCTGACACCTAGAGCTCAAGTTATGGCCTATGTAAGATCAATGTTCAACCACCGTCGATCAAAATTGATGGGAAAATCTCAGCCTTTGGATTGATTTTCCTGCTTCCCTTCATAAAATTCGACCTTTTGTTTTAAAAGTATATCCCACATGCATTGGGATATTATATTCTTCATGATATATAATAATAAGTGTTTCATACACTTAGCAAGACACACGAGAAGAAGATTATGGAGCATAAGGGGTTCAACCTCCATAGAAAATTGTTGAATAAATTAATAATTTTTTAATCCTGTCGTCGCCCACCTCATGCCCAGTCACCAAGATGAGTCATACAATAATATGTCACCACATGTTAGAAATTGATTGTCTGACACATCATTCAATCAGATCGCATCATATGTCCCTCTTTGTATATTGCCACATGTAATGCTCTTATTGGATGCCATGTGTCACTCCTCCATAGCCCGCCAAATAGTAATGTGCCATGTGGAAAATTATTATTGGTTCACATTTAAAGGTGAAAAATTAAAAAATAGGTTAATTATGGAAAGGTATATGAGATGTTAGATGAGGGGAAGGGGAGATATGTAGGTGGCGGAAATTAAGCAGGTGAGTTTCTAGTCTGCAGAAGTGGATTGGCGGGTTAGGGAGTGAGGTGAATAATGGTGTGGGTTTTTTCAGTGTCCGTGAACCCGATGAGGTTTGTGATTAGGCCTGGGGAAAGGGGAGAAATGTAGACGATGAAAGTGAGGGAGGATAAATGTAGGTGATGGGAGCAGGGGTGAGGAAGGTGAGGGGGAAGGGTAAGGGAGTGTGGTGGGTGTCTGGCTCCGCCATAGATTGAAATATGGATAAGTATGGGAGGATAAGGGATAAGGGAGTGGAGAGGGTGGAGATATAAGGAGAAGGGTATGAGTGGATAAAGGTGTGGGAGTAATTTGTAGGTGGCGAAGGGCTAAGGCTGATGTGTAAACATCGGGTTGGTAGCTGAGGGAGTGTAAGGAGGTGAGTGGATGTATGAGTCCACCAACCCATGAGCCTGCGAACATTGAAATATGACTAAGTATGGAAAGAGATATTTTGAGTGAAAATTCTGAGTATGGTAGCATTGTAACATAGGAGAGGAGAGCAGAACATGATACTTAAAAAGATTCTTCAAAATTGGACCTCTAGACTAGATATTGAGTAACTTAGGCATACAAAAACATATTTCTAATCCAAAAAATGTGTGGTGAAGCTGAGACTGAGGGATGCAGAATGAACTTATAAAATTTTTAAAATGTCTTCTTTTTATATCAAGGTTTTTTTGGATCCAAAAGAGGGAAAATATAGGTGACCAAACTTTGGTCAACAACTGGCTCCAACTGCGGAACAGTGACCCCTTGTGGGTTACTGAGAACACCAGAATATCAAGACGAATTACCTTATCCATTGGGATATGGAGTCATATTGAAAATGAACTCTTATAATTATTCTTCTTTCATGGAGTTGTCTTCAAAATTCAATACAAAGATTTCCTTATTATGCAAAACTGAACTAAAGAAACAAAATATATAAATACATGATCTACCTACCCTAACTTACTTGAAAGAAAGGGGCACCTTATGTGTAGGCATATTTCCAATGGAGCCATTCAATCATTGATCTGATTTGTGGAATGAACTCCAAAATTATGAGATATGTTGGGACTTGTACCAATGAGTCAGGGGCACTCTCAATATCTACTGGAGAAAAATTATACCAAGTATGGTGAATATTTGATTGCGTTGTTTGGAAAACAATGCTCTGAAACCATAATTCAATAAAATCAATTCTTGGCTGAGGAGTTTTTGACATAAGAATGCCTTCATCCTTTTCTTTATTTACAACCACTTCCATGGTTCTTGATTCATCAAAAATATCTCAAATATTCTTCTTTCTTGTAAAGGTGATATTGTTCATCATTCTTCTCAAGATTCATTTATTCCATCAATTCTTCTTGTTGCAAGTTCTCTTATGATGTTTCATCATCTATTACAAGGCTGAAATCTTCTTGTGTATTTGGTGGAGGATCCTCAATTTCATTTTCAAATATGTTGCTCGAAATGTCTTCATATGGAGTATATAGGAGACTGAAATTTTCTTCTTGTAATTTGGAATTTCATCTTCCTTTTAAGAAACATGACTTGACTTAGAAATTTCAACCACTCTTTGATTAGATTCTTATTTAAAATTGGTGACTTTGTTATCTTTCTTCCATATGGGAGAGGATGGGTGGGCAACAACATTTAAAACATCAGCAAAAACATATGAATGCACTTTTGGGATGAACTTTTCTACAAATTCATCTTCTAACACATCCCAACTAGTAATAGAGTTAGGCATTAATGAACTTTACCATTCAAGAGCATCCTCTCGTAGAGTTTGTAGGAATAATCTACATGTAAAATTTTCTTCAGTGAGGTTGAAATGATAACATGTACCTTTAAAATTAATCAAGTGTTTCTCTACATCTTCTAAAGCATCCCCAAAGAATGTAGAAAAAATTTCAATAGGAATATTGGGCATTTGAAAGTCTATTTCTTGTATATTTAAAGGGGTATTATGAAACTGCCTCCTTTGAGTATTTCTCTCTTTTGTTGAGTATTGCAAAGCCATTGATGGGCTTGATGAAGAATATAAATAAGCATTATGGCATGAATGAAACCCTTCAATTTGATTTTTTTCAATGGATTTTCCAGGGAGTTCATTCTCCCAAATCTTTGGTGCTTCTCGTTTCTTTTTGAAATTACAAAAAAGATGAGCCATGCTTAAAATAAGAAACAATTTTCTTAAATTTTTTTCTTGAAACTTTGAGCCATGGAGATTTTTGGTTCCTCAAATATCTTGAAAATAAATTGATCCCCAGTATGGTCACCAAAAATTTTGGCGCTTGAATTCGTCAGGACCGAAACGACAACCTCATGAGGACATTAGTCCCCCTTCTTTTTTAGAGAGTTGGTTCTCCTCTTTGGCTAAAAGATATATCTTTGAATATCTTGGAGTAGGGAGAGTGCTAAATAGAAAACCCCAAATACTTATTGCTTGGATTTAAATGAAAATGGTTCTTCAATAATCCGATATGATATTTATGTGCTGCAAAAGTCTTTTTACAATAATAAAATATTGAGGGATTCAAGGAGGGCTTCAACATCATAATTAAATTGTGATCAACATCACACAAAATATTCTTAATCATATATAAATGCATCCATGTCTTCTTCATGAAAAATAGGAGGGACTAATTTGATCATATCAAATAATTTTAAAAGAGTATTGCTATCAAGATCAAAAGAGAATTTGATAGGTCAACCTTAAATATCTCATACTTGAAACTCAAAGTTACAAGATACAGTCAAGATCAACCCCGAATAATTCTTTATGGAGTTTTATTCATGAAATACGTTCTTCATTACAAAATATTTGATAGCCATGTATGTGTCTGCAAATACTCTATGATCATATAAGAAAATATCTTAGAATAACATAAGAAAAATATGCAACAACTCAGCCTTGTGCCCAACTCTGATATTCAAGCATAAAGCTATAGAAGTGGTGTAGAAGAATAGAAAGAATGGAGAAGATGGAGATTTATTACTTTTGATCAGAAGCTTGATTGTGTATCCATGGTTGTACCTTATTCTTCCTCTGATATTTTTCACTGCCCCTCTCATATTACTTATTCTTATTCTTGTCTTTTTGTGAAGTCTCTCTTATATTTTTAAGAAGACATTTTCTAACTACTTGAGTAGTTAGGGTTTTATTCCTCTCTTGAAATTCTCATACAAGTTTCTTATTGAAACATTTAATTTAATTAATGCCTCATTAATTCCTCATTAATTAAATTATATCATCAATATATACATATACAAAATGGGTCCCTTTCCTTTTTTTAATAAAAATTTTTAAATAAACTTTTATTTTCACAATTTAACAAATTTCTCATTTAAAATAGGAGGAATGTGTTTTAATCTTATGGGAATGATAATCAATTTTTTAGCCATGTAAATCACTTCTTATGTGATATTCATCGTCTTTTCTTTCCAATGATATAATTTTTTCGCAAATTCATCGCTCAAATCTCAAGATATGAGGTCGTGAAGTTGAGTTGTCACGCAGGCCCATTAAAAATGCAGTTGACTGATATTTTAATTTCTGAGAAAAATGTATCAAATTTCAGCACTTTCAAAATATACCATCATCTTCTACATCGAAATAAATTTCCAGCGGTATAAATTTTGCGTGATTCTGACACCTAGAGCTCAAGTTATGGCCTCTGCAAGATCAACACTCAGCCACCGTCGATCAAAATTGATGGGCAAATCTCAGCTCTTGGATTGATTTTCGTTCTTCGCTTCATAAAATTCGACTTTTTGGTTTAAAATTCTATCCCACATGCATTGGGATATTATATTCTTCATGATATATAATACTAAGTGTTTCATACACTTAGCAAGAAACACGAGAAGAACATTATGGAGCATAAGGGGTTCGACCTCCTTAGAAAATTGTTGAATAAAATAATAATTTTTGAATCCTATCATCGTCCACCTCACACCCAGTCACTAGGATGAATCATCCAATAATATGTTGCCACATGTTGAAAATTGATTGTCTTTCACATAATTCAATCAGATCACGTCATATGTCCCTCTTTGTATGTTGCCATTTGTAATACTTTTATTGGATGTCGTGTGTCATTCCTCCATAGCTCGCCAAATAGTAATGTGCCATGTGGAAAATTATTATTGGTTCACATTTAAAGGTGAAAACTTCAAAAAGAGGTTAAGTATGGGAAATTATATGAGATGTTAGATGAGGGGAAGGGGAGATATGTAGGTGGAAAAAATTAAGCAGGTGAGTTTGTACTCTATGGGAGCAGGTTTGTTGGTTGGGGAGTGAGGTGAATAAGGGAGTGAGGGTGGTCAGTGTCCGCGAACCCAATGAGGATTGTGAGTATTTCATGGTAAAGGCGATAAATGTAGATGATGGAAGTGAGGGAGGAGAAATGTAGGTAGCGGGAGCGAGGGTGAGGAAGGTGAGGGGGAAAGGTAAAGGAGTGTGGTGGATGTATGCCCCCGCCATAGATTGAAATATGGCTAAGTATGGGATGATAAGGGATAAGGGAGTGGAGAGGGTGGAGAGACAAGGAGGAGGGTGGAGTGTTAAGCAGTAATATTGGCTCATTACCCCTTAATTGGGGCATATTACATTAGTAATGTTGTTTTATTTATGTCGGCTTTATTCCATTAGTTGTAATTATACCTCCTAGTCTCCTATATATACCAAGGAGAC
>SNQJ01S0011079.1:2785-30448 GCA_010110895.2 Picea sitchensis
AAATCTAGTTTAGTGAAGAATTGGGCACCACTCAATTCATCTAGGAGGTCATCAATGACAGGAATGGGGAATTTGTCTTTGATGGTAAGTTTGTTGAGGGAATGGAAGTCAAGACACATTCACCAAGAACCTTCTTTCTATAGGACCATGACCACAGGAGATGAGTAGGGGCTCGTACTAGGGTGGATAACGTCTGCATTAAGGAGTTCTTGGACCATTTTCTCAATTTCTTTTTTTGGGAAAAGGGGTGACAATACGGACGGATATTGGAAGGAAGGCTTCTGGGTACAAGGGGAATGGAATGATCATGTACACCACAGGAAGGAGGGAGGCCTTGGGGAGTGGAAAAAACCGATTGATGTTTATAAAGGATGGCTTTGAGGTCTTGCGGTACCGAGGGTCTCTATGTTGTTTGTATGGCATGGATTTGGGCGATAACACCAGAATGACCTTTTTTGAGAATCTTTTCCATGCGATGGGAACTAATGATCTCAGCTGAACTGACGGTCATGCCTTGGAACTTATATTGGTGGCCCTCCTGGTCGAATTGCATGGTTAAGTCTTTAAAATCCATGAGAATGGGACCCAAAGTCCTTAGCCAGTTTGCACCCAACACAATGTCACAACCTCTCATGTCGATAGCAAAAATATGGGATTTCAGGTGGTAGTCACCAATTTGGAGACGCACATTTTCACAATGCCCTCCACATTTCATGGAACCACCATTGGCAATCATGATTTGGAAATTATTGACGGCATGGATGTAGCAATGAGTTTCTTGGGCAATGCGACGATGAATAAAATTATGGGTGCTGCCACTATCAAACAGAATGATGAACTTCTGATGCTTGATGCAACCGATTAGCTTGAGGGTTTGGGGAGCGGAGAAGTCAGTGAGAGAATTGAGGGAAATGACCGATTCTACTTCTAGAGGGTCTAAGGGAGGGGTTATGTCAGTCAATTCAGGTGACTAAGACATAGAGGGAGTTTCTTCATCTTCTTCTGAAATCTCCTCGGAGATGGCCATAAAAATATTTTGTTCTTTACACTTGTGGCTCGGGAAATATTTTTCATCATAGTTATAACAAAGGCCTTTGAGTTGGCATTCAGCCATTTCATCCCTGGTCAATTTTTGGATCTTTAGTGGAGCAGAGGTAGTAGTGGGATTTACTGGTGTAGGGCGAGGGATAAAGGAGGGTTTGCGGTTTTGAGAAGATACAACCTGTTGTGCTTCTTTATCTCTTTTGGTAGCCTCCACCCAACTCTTAGACCTCGCCATGAGGACATGGGCCCGAATTTCATCCTTGAGGTTGCTGATAAAACACTCTCAGAAAAAGGCATCAAACATGCCCTTTGTTCTAAAATCCAGGCTCTCAAAGGCAGCGATAAATTCTTCCACTGTTCCTAATTGTTTCAGCTTTGTCAAACGGCCCAAATGGTTGGTGTCAGTGTCAAAGCATTCATAAATCTCTGCCACAAAGTGTGTCTAGGAAATATACCCTTGACGAGAAGTTTTTCTCCATTGCCACCATTTCCAACGTTCTTGATCTAGATAGAGAACACCATACCAGAGTTTGGCTAAGTCATCTGTAATTCCGTATAAAGATAAGTAATGTTCCATTTGGGTTACCCAACCAGTGGGGTCTAAGCCATAAAATTTGGTCACATCCACCCACAGAAGGCGTAGGTCACGTTGAAAGTGATGGTTCTGCAAGTTATGGGAATGAGAGGAATGGTCACCTTCAGTATGTGGAGGTGAGGAAGAGTAAGGGTTATCTGTAGGGATATGTAGTTTGGTGCAGAGTTCTAAAAACACTGATTCAAGCTGGGTGGTGAGGTCTTGTTTGATTTCCCCGATTGAGGACTACATGGTTGTATTGATTGCAACAACATTCGCACTAAGTTGTTTCACTTCTTGTTGGTTCTCAATGAGACCAGAGTGCAAGGCATTGAAGCAAGCTTCCAAGTCTTGGCTACAAGTATGGGCCATGAGGATGGGGAAACTGAAAAGGGGCGAGCGGGGTAAAAAAATTTACCGAAAAATGATATGGATGAATGTGATAAGGGTGAAGAGATGAATCCAATGGAATAGGTCTCAAATAATGGTGAAAAAATTTACCCTGGAAACCCAAACTGGGAAAACCAAGATTCCTTGAGCATTCATCTCTCTTGTTGTTTTATTCATTCAGAATAAATGGTTACATGCCTAAATTCGGTCCACACCTAAGACACAATAGACATCATACCTTCTTTATTTACACAAGAACAAACTTGTAACCAATTCATATTACATCTACATAACCAACAACCTCCACGATTTCATAATCTTTTACAGCATTACAACATGCCTTCTTTATAGGATTTATAGTAAGAAAAACCCTAAAGAAAAGGTTCCCAAAAAAGTTTACAAATCCACGTAGATCATTGGCTACAAATCCATCAAATCTTGGGATTTTTTTACAGTCGACTACCAGTCAGCATTCATTCGGTCTTCAGTCGGTTGCCACATGCCCATTTGTTGACCTCTTGTTGGTTGACCTCTTCGACTTTCTTTCGATGTCTTAAACTTCGACTTTACCCGGTCGAACCACTCAACCTTCAACTTGTTGTTGATGTCTTCAACTTCGAATTTACCCGGTTTAACCACCTAGACCTTTGAATTTTTTTCGATGTCTTCGACTTCGAATGTCAGTCGATCCACCTCGACTAGAATTTCACTGCAAAGAATATAACAACCCAACATTATCCCACTTGTTGTTTTCTTTGCTGGAACTGGGAGATCTCTAAACTATTTTTCACAGACCCAGGGAAGAAATTCCCATTTCCTCTCCATACCAAGAGAACTTCACAGCACTCACGGACTTGGTCAAAGAGTCTGCTATGTTTTCCAACATGTCTACTTTCTCCAACAACACCTTGTTTCTTTCCACCATGTCTCTCACGAAATGGTATTGTGCATCAATGTTCTTAGTCTTAGAATGGTAAGATGGGTTCTTTGCCAAAAATATTATGCTTTGACTATCGCAACTTATCTTCATAGCTCTCTGCTCAAACCTGATTCCTGAACACATCCTTTCCAGCCATACTACTTCTTTACTTCCATGAGTGGTTGTCATGTATTCAACTTCTGTTTTTGACAAGGATATGACTGCATTTCACTTACTCATCCAACTGATTGCTCCACTGAATAACTTGAAGACATATCCATTGGTCGAACTTCATCGATCTAGATCTCCATCCTAGTCGACATCGACAAAGACACGTACATTTCATTCATTTTCACCTCCAAGTTTTCCTTGGTAGAATATAACATAGTCTTTTGTGCCACACAAATACCTGAATATTATATTGACAGTTGTCCAGTGATCCTGTTGGCACAGGGGCATACCTAGGGTTCAACTCTAACATCACACCAAATAGCCCTAACTACTGGCCCTTTCGGAAACACCTGTGAACCAGATGTAGTCTCACCCGAAGTAGCTATAGGAGGTTGCAGGACACATGTGTCTACAACCAGAAGGAATGCAAAGTGGATTCACAACAATAACACACAGCCACCTAGTTATTCTTTATCTTCCTTAAACCTATGCCGCAAGTTATATTTCAGATCTAAAACAATATCACAATATCATCCTATCAAATGACAGAGAATACATCATCAATCACACATAACACAATATATACGTGGTTCACCCTCTCCCTAGGGCTATGTCCATAGAACTCTTCTTTATGATATATTAAGATGGAAGCATACAGTTCTTATTTGTGCTCTTAGATGGCATATCTTCTCTTCTTCTCTCTCTTTCTCTCCCCTCCCTACGCACCCAGCTATAGGGTTGATCTTTGCACCCAACTAAAGATCTTACAATACCAGAAGGCTCTCGCATTTAGCACTTCTCTCTCGCACAACAATGATGAACTGTCCACCAATAATGACCCCTTTATTACTCCTCTTGATCTATATTTATACATTACAATAGCTCTCAGACACCCTTAGGCCGAAACCTAGGTGTCAAAACCCTAGATACCAAAACCCTAGGTGTTTAAAACCCTAGGTCAACTTGACCCACGTTTTTAAGGCTTCGCCAACCTATCTTTCCTTCCTTCACTCTCAGTGCTCCAAAGCATCTGTTGACATCTTCTTTCGCTTGATGAGTTGTCCATGATCCCTCCTCCTTTCTGATCTATCATCCTTGATCTCCTAGTCCAGCAACTTGCTTTCTCTTACTTCGCTCCATCTTTCCTGCTCTTTTGTTCACTTTGATCTAGTATCAATCACTGTGTCTTCCGCGCATCTCTCATTTTTACTTTTCTCCCTTAATATTTGCTTGCTTCCCTAACCAAGGGCCAATAGGCCCCCAACACTCACCTATGACTCATCCTGAGGCACTTCAGGTCTGAACTTTTTGTTTCTCTTCGACTGCAGACTACGTAGGATAGCCTGTGCTTTCTAATTTGTCCCTCCCTTCTATGTGCAGACTGTATTTTTTGTGTCTAGTACCTAGTTTCAACTACACCTAGTACCTAGACTCTTTTCCTCATGCTTTTACTGAGAGCTGCGAGGCATCTAGTTGTCAAAATACAATTTCAACTGGCTTCCGTTCACCAAACCTTCCTTCCATTATCCAGTCAAAGTCTTCAACTGCGCAGCTCCTCCTTCTATAACATAGGAAACCTCATATGGCCCAAGCCAATGCGTCCTGAACTTCCCTAGATGCTTCATGAACTTACTTTCATATACCAATACCAGATCTCCTTACTTGAAAGCTTTCTTCTTGATGTGTTTGTCATGGTAGGACTTTTCTCTTTCTTTCTGAACCTACTAGTGAAATTCTACAATAAATATGTCTTCTTCCAGTTCGACCAACTACACAAGTCTCTCTTGCACAATGCCAGTGTCATCCATATTTGTAAAGGCTACAATTATGAGACTAGGAACCAAATATTCCATGGGTACTATTGCACCTCTTTTGTCACCTAAATGAGAAAAACAGAGGCACTTACAAGCTTAGTCGGGTTAGCTAAGAAAGACAGCTATAGAGGAAAGGGTTAGAGAAAGAAACAAAAAAGAACAAACTAAGAATTAAACTAAGAAATAAAATAACAACTAAACTATTGAGCATAAGGACATAAGAACAAAAAACCAATAAGACTCATGTCACCAATGGAAAGGATTATATTAGTGAAAGAAAACACCAAGAAAAAGGAGGACTATGAGTCCCTTCTTCCTCCAAGGGAGGGCTCTTGGACCCCCACAACTAAGCTCTTCTTACAACTTTGAATGAAATGGTGAAAGAATCCCAAGCTATTCCACTCAAGAGGTGAGATGGATTTCCCAATGTAATGATACTAGTATACTCTTGATGAGAAAAGAGGATTCCCCAAGAGAATAACAGCAGCATAATCTTGCAAATGAATTCCTTGAAAATGAACTACACCCATGGCTTTGTTTTATAGCACCTCTTTGAGGTATTGTGCAACCAACTTATAGTGTGAAAAGAGGCTATTTAGGGCATTTTTAGGTCTTTGACCAGCCACCCAGTCAAAGTTAGTCGAGATTTGGGTGTCAAATCAACTTGGAAGCTAAACCAGAAGTGGGTGGGAGGCTGACCAATCTCATAAATGCATTGTTCTTAGATGTGCATGGATTTTAGCGACCATAGTCGCTCATCGTGCGCATGTGCACTTTTCCTGCGTTTCTGGATTGTGCATGTGTGCGTGCGCCCTGTGTAGTCATAGCACACCTTAATTTTATCACTGGTTGTATAGTTTTGGACCTTTTGGAAATGATTTTGTGGTAATTTTGATCCATGGGTGACCTCATAACTGTTTGATGATGCTGGATTCCTGTAACCATTTTCATATGAAATTTCAATGATAACATATGCCCCCTGCTGGATGAGGTTAGGAGCATACATATAACCAAAATTCATCATTGTTTTTTCTAATGAGAGTGTCATTGTAAGAGAGAGAGATAGTGAGAGTGTCAAGAGTTACCTGATGGAGGGAGAAAGGAACCTGTAGGACCCAACCTTCCATAAGGTGTGTAAAAATAAATTGTGTACAAATGAGGCAGGCATGCCCCATGCTCGTGTCATGTAACTCAAAAAAGAATGGTTTTGTACAGTAACTGAAACTATGTGTTGATGTAGATCACTGTAGCGCCCTCAGGGGCGGTTTTGATAAAGGCAAAGAACAATTCTGATGAGGAACATACTCTGAACAGTAGGCAAGGATACCTGTAAGAAGTATCATGGATGTTGTGGGCATTGATAGCCCAACCAAGTTCATAGGTCTTCGGTGAATATAAGAAACAAATGCAATAGTTGTAAAGTAAGACCCACTGTAACATGAGAAAGTGTTGAAGTTGAATGTTATGGGGGTCAACGATAGTAGGGAGCAATTGTGGTTCTCCCTGTGTCGTTCGAGACCTCTCATTGCAAAGGTAATGAGAGTCAAGATACTGTCACCCTTCTGGAAACTGTGTTGATGTTGAAAAAAGGGAGACGCGACTCCAAGAAGCGAAGGGCTTCGTGAAATCTACTAGTTGAGGTGAGGAGTGGAGGAGGTACATGGATGAAGTCAAAATGTGTGGAGATTCAAGACTGTCCTTGGTTGGGGGTATATGTGAAGTATAATTGGCCACAATCGTTTAACGAGGTCGAGTGTTAGGGGGACAACAAGACGTGGGATAAGTTGTGCCAGAGGCGAGACAAAGTGGACAAACTTAGAGAGCAGAGGTAAGTGGCTTGTGGGATACTCGGAGTATATGGATGATGTCAACAGGGGTAGATGATAAGGAGTGCCCCAACCAAGGGTGACATGGGTTGTGTTTGCCAAAAAGGGAAGAAGGTTGTCAAAGGTGACGACAAAAAGATATGTAAATGTTGGAAACAAAGGATTTTTACAAATTATAAAGAATAATTTGGGATGAGTGTACAAATACAGAAACGGGTGCCCCAATGTAATATGGTTGAGCCGGTGAGGGCGCAATTTGCTTGGAGAACTGGTGGAGGTTGGGGGCCCCATGGGTGGGTTTCTGTATGAGGTAGATGAAATGGAGGGAAATGTGTGGATGGGCAAACTGATTGTGGATGAAATGGAGGGTTAATGATACTGCGGAGGTGCAGTCAAAATAGAACCTTGAAGAGATAATCTAGGAGTCCATTGGGAAAGCTAGCAATATGAGGAGGAGTATGTGGTTGATTCACAACATAATTTAAGACTATCAGGACTCCCATCCCTAAAGGGTTGAAAAAAAGCATGAGTGTCAAAGTGCCAAAGGGTGCTATGAATGGGAAAACTCATGTGGGGGAGAGTGCTACTGGGTGACAGTACCTAAAATGAAATGGAGGTGTCGGTATTGTAGATCCAGAGATGGGGATCCTAAAGGAAAATGTTAGAGGGTGTGACTGGAGTGCAATTGAGATTCAGAGGGAATGATTACATGCCAGTGTTGATGGGATAAAATCCTTGGTTTCGACTGCGTGTATGGGGTGTGGGTTAGGAAGCATGAAGGTTTCCTGTGGAAAGAAGAGAACTTTGTGGTGTAGTGCATCCCATGGGTAGTCGGGGGTGTTTAACTCTTCAAGTATGTCCTCATCATAGTGTAATTGGCGGGAATATAAGGGATCGTGAAGAGTGTTATCAGTGACTGTCACCTTATGGTTGTCCTTTGGTGATGAAGAAGTAGGGGGAATGACGCAATGATATTGTGATGGTTCGCTCGACATAAACCAAATATTGAGGTACTAAGAGGTACCAGCGGTAGTTGGATGTAAAATGTTCGTAGGGAAATGAGGGGGGGGAATTGGGGGGATTTGGTGGTAAATCCTCGGATAAGTCATCCAAGAACCATAGAGGAATAGGGAGTGCCTCAGGTTCAGAAGAAATGATATGAAGAATATCTAGGGATGAGGTAAGGTTAGCCATCAATTATGTAGGGGGTGCAGGGGTTTGAATCAGGTTCGATTGGCGTTGTCTATATTCAATGATCATAGGACATTGGTATGTAAAATGATCTAAGGATTCACATAAAGAGAAAGGGCATCTCATACGTTCATTGACTGACGTCGTGACATAATGGATGTCAGTGATGTTTGGTAGGGATGATGTAGTTGGATTGGGTTTGTTCTAGAAGCTTTGGCGTACTGCGACTAATGTTTGCCAGAAGTGAGGTAGTGTTGGGAAATGGTGTGTATAATGGCCATATTCTGAACATATAGCACAAGCGAATTTGGTTCGCAGCCCTTTGCTACTTGATTTAGGGGAGGTAGCAGCAACACTTGCTACAGTGGCGAGAGGTGATGGTGTTTGATTGAGTGGAATTAGGTTAAACGTAACTCGGGTAGAGATGGGCATTTGTTGGTTGGGTGTCCATCTTTCTCACATAGCGCACAAAGAGGTTGGACGCGTGGGGGGAGTGGAGTTTTGGGCTCCTTCTTCTTTTGTCTGCCCCCAGCTGTGGTAGGGAGGTTTGTGAGTGGGGGTGTAGAGGGTATGGTGGGAGTGAGTATGGGAATCGTCATTGGGATTCCTTTTGTTTGGGGGGGAAGGGATGGTTGAGGAACCATCTCTGGTGGATGTAAATACCAAACTGGAATTGCCAACACCATATTAGGGAGAGTAAGCGTTGCAGCTACTTGGAAAGATTGTATGCCTGGTGGAGGGTAAAAGAAGGGGATTTGAGTAATGGCTTGGGGAACTGTCTCCCAAACTGGGGTATGGCCTTGGGGAGAGGTGAAATCGTGAACTGGTGGAATCGACGAGTTCGCAGGAGGCTCGTGAGGGAGGAGCTCTACGACTAGTGGGACGTCAGATATGATAGAAGCCTCCCTGGGAGGAAGGGTATCCTCCATGTTAGTTCCTTTGGATGATACGACGCATACCTAATTGGAAGGATGAAGGAGCGGTGGTGCACCATGGTAAGTTCCTAACAATGATGGGTCTTTGAAAATCCCGAGGCCCATTTCGATCAATGGGTATGCTTCATGACTAGTGTGGATGAGAGGGAGAATGTTATCGATGTTGGTAGAAGGATTGGGCTCATAATGTGAAACTTGGTCAATGGTAATGATCTTCCCATTATGGGGGAACATCATGGTTCGAAAGATGGAAGAGGCAACTGCATTCATAGCGTACATGTAGCTATGACCGAACAAGATATTATAATCGAGTGGGGCATCGATAACTTCAATGTCGATGAGAATGGTCTTGCCCCTAAGTTCCACAGGGACATTTTGGAAGAGCCCTTCATGAGATGATGGTCATTCGTCATAATCTCTTAAGGTAATGGAAGATGGTATGAATTCGGGGGAACCAAGTTTTTTCCATACATACTTGGACATAATGCATGTGGATGCGCCTTCATCAATGATGCACCGATTAACTGTAATGTTCCGAATTTTCACTGGGATTTGAAAAGTGATTAGAGTGGGGAGGCGAGGCTCTCTGCTGTCGAGATCAAATGTGATGAGTTGAGTATCTGCGGGGTCGACTGCCCCCAAGGTGGAAAGTAATTATTTCTGTTGAGTGGGACAAGTTTGAAGGATTTCTAAGACCGACATGGCAGCCGAGGATTGTGCTAAGTCATCAACTAAACTGTAATTATGAGCCGCCCTAGCCTGTGGGTTGTGGACATTCGTGTGCAATGGGATGTGAGGGTTGTGAAGAGGTGTTTCTGTGTTAGGGAGAGGAATCACCAACGGGGGTCCCGTTGGTGCTGGGATTGTTTTTGGGGGAATGGGAGGAGACTCAGTGGGTGCATGGTATTGAGGACTACATGTTTGCAGAAGGATTTCTTCCTCACTGGTGAGGAGGATAGTACGATTTGTAGGATTGTTTGGATTGAGATATTGTCCCAACTGTGGTGGGGTAGGTTGCATATCCTGTTGGGTGTTCATCACACCCTGTTGTGGAATGGGGTTTTGCAGCACGACTGGGGGTGGTTGTTGCACGTATTGTTGTGGGGCCTGTTGAGGGGTAGGTGGTGTTGGAGGATGTGGTACACTTCCTGAGTCTTTCATCCATTTAAAATTAGCAATTTGGGGGCAATGATGAGTATAATGACTGAACTCACCGCAAAGGGCACAAGGGAAGGTGGTTCTAATATTATTGTTATTTCTCCCTTGACGCCTGTTGTTATTTCCCCCTTAGGGGTTCTGATTCCCTTGATTCTGGTTGCCCCTAGTAGGTTGGTTCTATTGGGGGTGATTCCCGCCTTGACCTGGGTTGCTATTGTTCCTATTTTTTCCTTTCTTTTTGGCATTATTCGACGGATGGGTCGGATTTTCCGTATTCATCTGTTCGAAATTTTGATATTGCTGAATGGGAGAGGGTTGAACAAAATTCACCCCAGTGTGAGGGTGTCCTTGTGGTGGGGCCATGGGCAGTGGAGGACCAGGAAAAGGAAAGTATGGATTCTGTGGGAGTTGTGATCCGTAAGGTACATAGGAAGGCATGGTGCTTTCGTTAGTACTTAGAGTATAAGATGAGGTAGAAGGAGTACCTGAAATTTTTTGGACTGGTGGATGTATTGTGGGTGTCGGTGATGGCCCACTGATGGGTGGAGGAATAGCAACAGGGCATGGTTGTTGATAAGGGGGTGGAGGGTAATAAGAGGTTCCCCCATATGTCGGCAGATATTGAGGTGTGCCATACATTGGTTGTTGTTGGGGTTGTGGACTATGGTGCATGGTATTACCAATCAATCTGTCTTCTGAGTGAGACATCCCAGTTTTGTCTTGGATGAATTGCATGGGTTTTGGGAGGTCAGGAAGTACTATGTACAAGTACCCTGATTGTGAATAGATGAGGTCGTATTGTTGAGCCTTGCTGATGGCTTCTTCTTCTAATTGAGGGAAGGTGGAAGCCACATCTTTACCGAGGAGAGAGACAAGTGACCTGAGAAACCAGTCAAGACAATATTGTTTGGTGGTTTATTCTTTGCACAAACTACATTGTCGACACCATGACGCAGTGTCGCACCTGCAGGCACGCCTGCTCACAGGATCTTCTCTTTCCTCAGCCCGAAGAACACTAATCGGTCCTTCTATTTCCCTATCAGGAAATCTGCACCAACAGATCTCTTTGCGCGACTCCCCCTCTCTTTACTTATCGAGGAATCGGACTTCACAACCTTGCGAGGTCAGTGATTGAGCATAGGACTCTCGAATCTCCGAGACACGATATGAGTCAACGTTGACCCTTCCGTTCCTTTTTCGGGACTTTCTCTATCGGGATCTCGGCACTCGCGGTGTCGAGCAACTCGGTTCTCCAACTCCCGAGTCCCGATATGTCGAAACTCCGATGAGCTCACGGATTTGACTTTTCAACGGTCCCGTCACCTCGTCGGGATTTCGAACTTCGTGGGATTGCGAATCCTGATGTCCAATGTTTCGGGACTTTACTTTTCCCAAACCCCGATACAGTGTGCTACCTGTCCACCACCAACTCCTGTGGCCCCACATTGTACTTGTAGCCATCGGGATATCGTGTATCGCGATTTCACGACTCCCGTTACCAAATCTTTGATTCCTTTCTTACGAAATCCCGATAGGCGATTTCACGAATAATCCAACGCCCCTGGCTGGCTTGGATCAACGGCTCTGCCCCTTCTGAGCTTTAAATACTATGGGAATATCTGCAGTATCCCCCTGCACCCCTGCGAGATCCAACAACTCACGATGATTTGTTGATTTTCCCTGGAAGATATTGATCGTCCGTTCTTCCTTATGCAATCCATGAAATGACTAATTGTTCTTCCAAAGAACTTATCCACCTGCGTGAAAACTTGCGACGCTTCTTGCCAACCTTCAAGGCACAACTTTTTTACGTTCTACTTCAACAAATTTGAAGGTCCTATCCCTCCTGAGCTTTTACCCACGACCTCAAGTCCTTCAAGAAAACTCTTGCACTCACTCCTTGCAGAAAAACTTCAACAACGTCGAAGTGTTGAAGTCACTTGACTCTGCGCACACCTACAGCAGCAGTCTGTCAAATGCTTCACTCAGGTTCACAACCCTGAGACTTCTACCCGGCTTGTGCACTCCTTGCATGGCTCCTGTGCCCAACTGCACTTCTGGATGAATGAGAACAAAAACTATCTCTATCTGAACCCTTTGTCAATGCACTCCTTGTGGACACTTCAACTGCACTCCTTGCAGGAATTCTCTGGCTCAAATAGAGAAACAATTGAAACTCATTCCATCTCCCTCTTAGACTTCAATTCATACATGAAATCACATACACAACATATAAAAGCAAATGTATAACAGGAAGCAAACGTTCATGAGNGTCTACCTACTAAGGACGAGAGCTATCCACTCAAGGTCCATTTACAATATACAAGTGCGCCTCATCTTAATGGCTCATTTAAGATTTGCGCAACAATTCCAAAGTGTTTTCAAAATTTGTGCTGGCTTGTCCAGCTGTCCTCCGCTTCCGCGCTGGCTCACTTGATGTGTTGGTGATGCTCCTGCATCACACCATTCGTGAATGTGATCATCGATATGTGTGGCAGGTTTGTTTAAAATTGGAGAGTAGTTCAAGACCATTGTCATGGCAGATTGGTAATTGGAAGAAGGTCAAAAATGTTTTGGCCAAGGACTCGAAAGTCGCATGGGACCCTGATTTTTCGTCTACATACCATTTGGCTGAGGGGATAGTGAGTGTGCGTTGAAATAATAATAGTCGGATGGAATCATCCATAATGTTGTTGGAAGAGCACCATAAGTGGAAATTCATGACATGGTTGGTAGGGTCATCTCCTGCCTTTCCTTCAAACTTGTGGATGTCTGAAGGTAGTTTGGTAGGAAATGCAGGCCATGTGGGGTCATGCAATATAGGATCATTTGCGAGTTTTCTTAGATCTGGTATGTTAAGAGAGGCCAAATATGGCATCTGTAGTGGGGGCGGAGGATTAGTTCCAGCCATGGTGTGAGTAGTTTGTGATCCTGACCCTTGAGGGGGATTAGGTGGGTTGATACTTCCTCCTTGAGAGGAAGTTGCCCCCCCACTTCCGTGTAAAGGAGAGAAAGTGGATTGTGGACCTTGAGAATTATACCCAAGTAAGGTGGAACCAAGCAAAGTTGATCCTAAGATAGTGGCACTCACTGGAGTGTGTGAAGGTGGTGTCGATGAGTTAGCAAGACTAGTAACTCCCCCTAGAATAGGAGGGAGGTTTAGCAAGCGTCTGGAATGATGGGGGTTCTGTGGGTCCCCTATGATGTCTGAATAGCTGAGTGGATGTGTGCAAATTGTGGTGAGAGTAATAAATAAACAAGAGCCTTTGTTGCAATTTTTGAACTTGACACGATATATATCTAAATCAAAATGTAATCAGAAGTGAATCATACATAAAATGTTTTGAAAAAGAAGCATATATGTGGATAAGTGAGTTTTGTCTGCGTGGGGGATCAAAGAAAACAAATGCTCGTGTCCTAAAAGACATAATGTCCTTCCTCTCAAATAGCACTGGACCTTCCAATAGTACTCAACAATGGGGTTTGAAGTCACTGGAAGAGAAACTAGTGAAGGATGAAGTAATCAGTTATAATGAGGGGTAAAGTGGGCATATCCCAAAAGAGCTGGCGATATTTCCCAATAGCCACACAAAATCCGATCAAGGTGCAATTGCAACCCACAATTGTCACCTGGGTAGATGTCCTAAAATTTGGTCACTAGGTACCTCAGTCAAAGTGCGGCATTTAGATTTTCGGCCTAAGAAATGGGTCACGGGATGGATCCCGTCCAAGAGGTGGGTACCTCAAGGGGGGATTCACGGAACAACCGGACCTCGGCCTTCAACCCTTCACGAGTATCTCTCTACCTTATGGTGTTAGGAACACTTGACTTGGAGGATTTTCAGTTCCCTATTTGACAACTTCTATTGTTTTGATAATGTGAGAACCAGATGACGGGGAGTTATTTGGATGCCTATCCCCGAAATCCTACCTAGACTAAAAAATTTCTTTTGGCACCTCCTGTGGAGGAAAACTTAGTGAGTTTTTAGAAAAAAATTAGATGTGGTTGTTTGAAAGAATGGGGGTGTGAGCCAACCTCATTGAAATTAAAATGGGAGTGGATAGTTTCGTCAAGAAAAAGGTGGGGTGTTTTGGAATCCCTTTAGAGGAAACTTACTTTGACCTCCACGTTTCGAGATGAAAACTATGTGAGTGATAAGTGACTTTTTTGTGTGAATGAGTGAAAAGTGTGCCAATGTTTTAATGAATTAGGTGTCACCTTGTTGCATGTGGACTTCACTTGGTCCTTACAAGTGTTGATTACCTAATTAACTAAATGTCTTTGGTACAACCTTGCATAATTCAAAAGTCCCTAGGAAACTAGCATGTGGACATGTGGGTCCTTTACTATTCCTTTAACTCCCTATTATGATTTAATCTAAGAAAGATTTGAAACTGTCCTAGATTGTGATCATGTGGGCATGTATGGGCCCGTTACAAAACCTTTAAAATTCCCTAGTGATTTAATTTAAGAAAGTAAATTTCAACACTATCCCATCTTTGTAGCATGTGGGCATGTATGGGCCCGTTACAATCTTAAGATGTGTTTGAAAAATAAACTAAAAGGAGTCCCGAGGGGGTTGTTGTCCTCTCCTAAAGGTTTTAGTCTTTTTAAGGGAGATGAAATTGTCCTACAACCTTTTTCTGATTCTCAAGGTCGCTTTGAAGCACGAGAGAAGAGCATACTAAACGATTTGTTATCCAACTTCTGGTTCCAATGCAAGTTTTAGGTGATTATAGATGATTTCCAACTTATACTCTTAGTCAAAGCAAGCCATCCATGTGGCAAAAATGAAAGAAAAAGAGGAAATAATGATTTTAATCCCCCCTAAGTGCCTATGTGTTTTGACTAATCCCTTTATATGAAGAGGGAACTAAGTGTGGTGCAGATTACAATATGCATGAAATCACTTTTAAGAAGGTTAGGGGCCTTCCCCAATTCACAAAAAAGCTTACAATGTGTAATTTTCTGCACAGGTGCGCAGGTCTCAGAGTAGACAGAGGCGCACTGAGCGCCTGTGTGCATACCAAAACAGAATTTTGGACGCAGGTGCGCAGAAAAACACTGTGATTTTGGCGCACGTGCGCATGATGCGCGACTGTGGGCCAATAAACCCATGCACAACTGACACACGGTCGTGAAGAAAATTCTAGATGGAATTATCTCAATTCAACTTTGAATTGGATGTTTTGCAGGTCAGCTTGGGCCAGTTAAGGTACTTGCAGGTTAAATAAACCAAAAGAAGAGCTAGAAAAACCCAAATGGGGTAGGAAATTGATACCTTTCCCCAGCGGAGTCGCCAATTTGTTGCGCCTCTTTTGTCACCTAAATGAAAAAAACAGAGGTGCTTACAAGCTTAGTTGGGTTAGCTAAGAAATACAGTTGTAAAGGAAAGGCTTAGAGAAAGAAACAAAAAAGAACAAACTAAGAAACAAACTAAGAAATAAAATAACAACTAAACTATTGAGCATAAGGACATAAGAACAAAAAACCAAGAAGAAAGAGGACTATGGGTCCCTTCTTCCTCCAAGGGAGGGCTCTTGGACCCCCACAACTAATCTCTTCTTACAACTTTGAATGAAATGGTGAAAGAATCCCAAGCTAATCCACTCAAGAGGTGATATGGATTGACCAATGTAATGATGATATTATACTCTTGATGAGAAAAGAGGATTCCCCAAGAGAATAGCAGTAGCATAACCTTGCAAATGAATTCCTTGAAAATGAACTACACCCATGGCTTTGTTTTATAGCACCTCTTTGAGGTATTTTGCAAATAGCTTATAGTGTGAAAAGAGTCTATTTAGGGCATTTTTAGGTCTTTGACCAACCACCCAGACGGATTCAGTCGAGATTTGGGTGTCAAATCAACTTGGAAGCTAAACCAGAAGTGGGTGGGAGGCCGACCAATCTCATAAATGCGTTGTTCTTAGATGTGCATGGCTTTTAGCGACCACAGTCACACATCGTGCGCATGTGCGCTTTTCCTGCATTTCTGGATTGCGCAAGTGCGCGCGCGCCCTATGTAGTCATAGCGCACCTTAATTTTATCCCTGGTTGTATAGTTTTGGACCTTTTGGAAATGCTTTTGTGGTAATTTTGGTCCATCAGTGACCTCATAACTGTTTGACAATGTTGGATTCCTGTAACCGTTTGCGAACGAAATTTCAGTGATAACAGGTACAACTGCTTCTAGACCATAGACAAATTTAAAGGGGATCTGCCTAGTCAGTTTCTTGCAAGTGGTTCTATAGGCCCATAGTACTGCTAGTACTCTCAAATCCCAGTCATACCTGTCCACGATGCAAATATTCGTCAGTGCTATCTCCAAGATCTTATTTAATGCTTCAACTGCCCCATTTTCTTGTGGATGATAGGGCATGCTCTTCCGATGGTGAACTTCAAATTCCTGATTTAATGCTTCAATAGTCTTGTTGATAAAATTTGTGCCTTGATCACTCATAAGGATCTTTGGGCATCCAAACCTGGTTATGATATCGTCAAATATGAAGCGCGCAAATGTAGTTTCACTACAGTCCTTAACTGCTCTTGCTTCTGCCCCTTTGGTCAAATAATGTGTCGCAGTGATTATGTATCTACCTCCTGTGCATTTTCCTGGTCGGTTGATAGGTCCCACAAAGTCAATGGCCCATTTCTCAAATGCATGTAAGGTCAGCTAAGGTGCTAAAGGCATCTCATATCTTCTGGACAGCTTCCCAACTCTTCGGCATGCATCACAGGCCTTGTAGTATTCCTTAGCATCTTTGTATAGAGTAGGCCACCAAAGGCTATCCCTAAGAATCTCTTGTGTTGTTTATTTCCCTGCGTAGTTTCCTTGTACGATGCATTCATGTGCTTATGCGAGGATCAATGGTATCTCTTCTTGAAGATACCAGTTTATGGGAGTTATGTCCAGTGTTTTAATGAATTTGTGTACCCATTGTTCTTGAGTAATGTTGCTCTAGGCTTCCTCACAACTTTTCACATGGTCCTTCAGATAGCTTCGACCTGTGTATCTAACTTCCCAACCTTCCACTTGCTCTAAAAATCACGTTGTCATCAAAGTGTGACATTGTACCCAGTCTGTAATGTTGTTTTTGTGTGTCGCCCACCATCTCGCTGGAGTTTATTTCAAGGCCTCATACATTGCCAACAATCTTTGCTGTGTTGGTACAATTTCTTCAAAGTCCAACAAGAATGCTTCTAAATGATTCAGACCATCAAAGGTGGGCAAGTTACTTATTGTTATGTCAATCCAGCGAACTTCTCGGGTTAATCTAGCACATATCCTTGTAGATACTTATTACATTTTGTGCTTCCAGTTCTCCAGTGCTTCTTCTAAATCTTATGAGCATGCATTGTCACTTCGCCAGCTCAAATTCTCATCTGTTGTAGGATTAAAGCAGTCCTGTTGTCTGGTTGTTAATTTGTATATGTTTTCTAGTTCATATGCACGGTATTCTTCTTTGATTTGTTTTGTGTATCTTTGACCTTCATTGGGATCCAAAGGTGCAATGAACCTAAGGCCATCTCCTTCAAACATCATTCTTCTTTTCTTTAAATCAACCACAGTGGAATTATTGAAAGCCCAATCAATTCCTAACAGCACAAGGTAAGGACAACTATCATCAACTATCTCAATCACCTCGAAGTCTGCAAACGTCCTTACTCCATCGATGTCCACAAGGACATGCTCCAATCTTCCAAAGGGGCTTACAACTTGTTGATTATCCATCCTAATCCTGATAGGAGAATAAATCAACTTAGGTTTTCCCATTAGTTCTCAGGTCTTCTTCATCATGACATTGACCTCCGACTCTAAGTTGAGGACCACATAGTCTATATTGTACTCTCCAATCTGAGCATTAAGGTGTACTTATTTACTTGTCCTTCTCTTTTTAGAGACTTGGTGTACTACTCTATTCAATAAAGGATCTATCTTTCCTAGCTCATACTGTCTGACCAATTTTTTTAGTTCTTGTATGGATTTTTCATATTTAATCAACACAATAAACATATACAAGAAACTAATAAGTTTACTCACCTCTTTTCCATCTCCGAGCAAAGTAGAGTGATCAAATTCCAGAGGCATTCCACATTCTCTTAATTTTGGTCGAACCTTTAATGAAGAAGCATGATCTCTTCTCAATTCCTTTCTTGCTTCCTCAAATATCTACTTCTCTTTCCTTGGGTCAAACTCTTGTATCTTCCCTGCAACTTCCCTGCAACTTCCCTGACTCCTGATTCTTTTGTAGTCTTTCCTTGGATCACTCTGTCTTCTCCTATAATAGCGCCTCCTCTAGTGATAACAGTGACTCTAGAATCTTCTCCGCGAGGTTCTTCTTTGATTAGTTGTATTTGTTGGTTTCCTTCTCGTTTCTCCTTAATCTTAGCCAGCAATGTTCTGCATTCCTCGATAACATGCTCGAATGATTTGCAATAGCTGCAAGTCATACAAGGGTTCCGGCAGTCCCTTGCCAAGTGTCTTGGTTTTACGCAATTATAACAAATGATCTGTCCTCGACCTCGAACCATACCTCCTCCTCTTCCTCTTCTTCATAATCCACCGCGAGGGTTGAATTTTCCTCTCCAAGGGGAATTATACTGCACAGTCCTTCCTTCTTGTTGTACTTCACCTTGAATTTTGTATATATCCCTCAAACTTCATGCATGAGATTGTAAGCCCTACAATCCATGTCATCGTGTCCTACCGACTTACAGAACGTGAAATATAGATTTGTGGGTGTCTGGACATATTTTTGCAGATAGTAACATTCACCAGGGCGATGTCAATTTCTACATACCTCACACCAGGGTAGGGTAACTTTCTTCAAAGGGCTCAGAGATCCACTGGCCAAGAATTCATGAAATAGGGTACAGTGTTCCTTGTAATGGCCTTCTCATTTGCATCTGATACACCATATTTATTCTCTTTTATATTTTCTCTTGTCTTTCTTCATATCTTTGACCTGTAGAGACAAACTAGTTAGCTGACTCAAGATTTGACTCATACCTGAGTTGGATTCTCCCATAGGGGTTGATTCTAACTTCATAGCGATCTCCAGTGCTTCAGCCTGCAAATCAATCTTCTGTTGCATCAGAGGAACTCTGATGTGTGGTAAGAGGGCAACAATGAACCATTCCTTGTTCTGCTCATCTGGGATCTGAAAACTCAAATGGCCTGTTAAGGTCTTAAATCTATGATCAAACTCTCACACGGATTCAACTGTTCTCTATTTGATTTATTTTAGTTATGTAATGCACTGTGACTTTGACTTAGGTTTCTTGAATGTGGAAATTAGCGCAGTCTTAATGGAATTGAACAGTTTAGGCATAACTCCTTGGACGAATTTCATGTACCAGCTCAATGTGCAATCTCTTAGGGTAGTACTGAATTGAGCTCATTTGACAGCTTTGTTGGTGATATTCTTAATACTCCACACAACTTCACATAGAAACTATTGTTGATCAGGATCTTCAGATCCATCTCCTCTAAAGGTGGGTAACCTCATCTCATCTGCCATAGATATTCCTAGGTTTCCTGACTGAGTATGTGGTGAGATGCTAGCAATAGTTCTCTGAGCATTCTAATGACTTAGGTTACTCTAGTTACTTAATGCTACTAAAGCAACAGGAGGAATAACAATACTTACTTCAATAGTCGGCGCAGTTTCTGAAGATTCTAGCTCTTATCAATGAGGTTCCTCTGTCCTAGCGGATTCTGAATACCCTTTGTCTGTCAGATCTTACTCTTCTCCATTGTAAAACCCTTTGTCTTCATAGTTCTTCTTAAACAGGTTCGTGAGGTGAAATTATCTAAATACTTTCCCACTGTGTGTATGTCCAGCCTTTGTGTCCTTGTCGCTGTCTGAATTTTTGAACATTAGCTCTTATGATGTGACCGATTACTGTATATTCAAGATGTTCTTCTCATGCAATAGCATCTTGATCTTCAACTTCAGAAAATGTAAAAATTTTCCTCTAGGTCCCTTAAAGAAATATCTCTCTTCTTGGCTATATGATTCCACTCTATCAACAACAAACTCAGTGATATACCCTTTGATGGTGCTATCAAACCAGTGATATACTTCTCTTGACACGACGTTATCAACTCTCTTGACCTTCTTGATCAGCGTCGACGTCCAAACCACAGGTGGTCTGAGTCTGACTTCGAACTGGGTATCTTCTAACCTAGATAGCCACTCATATAGCTCCCGATGGATTCCTCCAAAGAAAATCTCATGTATATCAGTAAATATATATCTTCCCAACCAATCCTCCGTACTAAGATTAGGGTTCTTGTTCTGGGATTCAGCGAATTCCTTTTCTTGATCTTCTATCCACTTCTAAATATCTGTCTTCGATGGAAACCACCTTGACATTCCCTCAAGAAGATTCTAGTTCTGGCAACAGAACCATTTGTTGGCACAAGGGCAGACCCATGGTTCATCTCTAACAGTGCACCAACAAGCCTGAACTACTAGACCTTTCAGCAACACCTACAAAGTAGATTGAGTCTCACCCGAAGTAGCTATAGGGGGTTGCAAGAAACAAGTGTCTACAACCAGAAGGAATGCAAAGTGGATTCACAACAACAACACACAACCACCTAGTTATTCTTTATCTTCTTTAAACCTACTGCGCAAGTTATATTTCAGATCTAACACAATATCACAATAGAAGCATATCAAATGACAAAGAATACATCATCAATCACACATAACACAAGATATATGTGTTTGACCCTCTCCTTAGGGATACATCCACAGAACTGTGCTTTATGAAATATTAAGATGAAAGCATACAGTTCGTATCTGCACTCTTAGAAAGCAGATCTTCTCTTCTTCTCTCTCTTTCTCTCCCCTTCCTACGCACCCAGCTGTAGGGTTGATCTTCACACCCAGCTGAAGATCTTACAATACCAGAATGCTCTCTCACTCAACACTTCTCTCTCGCACAACAACAATGAACTCTCCGCCAATAACGACCCCTTCCTTACTCTTCTCGATCTATATTTATACATTACAATATCTCTCAGACACCCTTAGGCCGAAACCTAGGTTTCAAAACCCTAGATACCAAAAACCTAGGTGTCTAAAACCCTAGGTCAACTTGACCCACGTTTTCAGGGCTTTGCCAGCCTGTCTTTCCTTCCTTCCTTTTTTTTTTTTACGAAGTTATACTCCGGTCTGAAGAATACTGTAGAGAGGAAATGCCCAAATGTTTAACCAGAAATAAATGTGTATTTACTTGGCAACCCGAATACAGTTGCACGGAAATAGATCTTGTCTATTTTAATTTGTTTATGTTTCTATCCCCAAGGGTTAGGTATTCAAGGGTTCTACAGACAAGGGTTTGCCCTGGAATAGATCTTGTCTATTTTAATTTGTTTATGTTTCTATCCCAAGTGTTAGGGTGTTCAATGTCTCATTGCATGGGTACTAGCCCTGCTATAGCTCTCTGATATACATCTGTGTGGTCCAATAGTAGCAATACTCGGCCCAATATCTCGTGGCACTAACTAAGGAGGATAGACTATACCCTTAGCCTTACCACCACTACCCATGTACTAGAGAGTATCTTCATGTTGTCTTCAAGTGTTCTCGGTGACACTATAGAAGTCAAGCGATCAATCAGTTTATCTAAAGAGGGCTTTAGGTAATCTAGGTTGATCCATACACATGTGATGTCTGATGCGCTACCACTCGAAGGGGTACCAACAGGGGTTACAAGGGTGGCCAACAGATGTGCGCTTAAGTACCACTTGTATTTCATGCATGTATGAATCCCTCAACCACGGGTTTATGCATGTAACGATAGATCTTTATGGCTTAAAGACACTGAAATACATCTCTACCCTGAAAAAAAATTTAACCCCCACTTTTTGTCGAGGAAAGTGCTCTGATACCACTTGTAATATACCAGATATAAATTGTATGCAGAACATAAATAAAATGCTAGTAATGGCAAAATAACGACAATATAACTAGAACATTCACCACAGTAACACTGAAATGATACAAGAATAACAACAGAAATAGCACTTTGAATCTGAAAGCAATGTTCACGGGCCTCTTCAAGGGGGCAACCTCCAGTTGAGCAGAGTTATATTACAATAATATCCAAGCTAGGGTTCTCATACCCTCAACTCCTATTTATACTAAAAAGAAGCATCTAGAGGAAGATCCTTCTAGAAGCGAAAGCTTTTATTAGGTCTTCTTACATCATACTTATTCTATTTTATTGAAAGGCCTTATTAATATTGACCTTTATTACATCCGAATATATTGTTCTACCTATGTGCGGGTTAGGACCCTAGCACAAACCAAAAACTAAGGATGCATGTTTTGAACTTTTGGTACCACATCCTTGGTGATTTCTTTAGACCATAAAGGGATATTTTCAGTTTGCACACCAAATCTTTATTTCCATTTACTACAAATCCTTCATGCTATTTCATGTAGATTTATTCTTCCAGGTCCCCGTGTAGGAACACTGTCTTTACATCCATCTGTTCTATATCTAGATTAAATGTTGTAGCCAGAGACATTAGTACTCTAATGGAAGTTAATTTTGCATCAGGAGAAAAAATCTCACCAAATTTGACTCCTTTGACTTTGGAATATCCTTTCGCTACCAGTCGAGATTTGAATTTCTCAACTTGACCCGCTACATTCATCTTCTTATTGAATATTCATTTGCTACTAAGAAGATTTCGACTCCTTTGACTTGGGAATATCCTTTCGCTACCAGTCGAGCTATGAATTTCTCGACTTGACCTACCACATTCATCTTCTTCTTGAGTACCCATTTGCTACTGACAAGATTTCTTCCACTAGGTAATTTGACTAAGTCCCGTGTCTCATTCTTGTGCAAGGATTGCATCTCTTCGACCATGCCTCCATCTAGAGTTTTCCCTCTACTGAGTCGACTGCCTCCCCGACTGACTTAGGCTCATCATCAGTGGAAGTTAACACAAATTTGGAACAAATCTAGGTGGACTATACCTTTCGATTAGTTTTCTTACTCGTTCTTATCTCCTTACAAATGGGTTCGGTTTTTCCACCTCTTCTTCCGATTCAATCAACTCGTCTAAATCATATTCTTCATTCCCTAGTTCAAACCACACCTTCTCTGGATTATTCTCGTTCTGAACAAATTCTTCAGGCTCAGACTTACTCCCAACTTCTTTGAAGGCCACATATCAACTGTACATTGTTTTCCTTGATGCAAGATCCGAGAGCTTATATCCTTTCATTCCTTCTTTGTATCCAATGAAAATACACCTGACTTCCTTATTTTCCAGCTTGCTCCTCTTTTCCTTGGGAACATGCACAAATGCATCATAGCCAAATACTTTTATATGTGACATCGAAGGCTTCTTACCAGACTATACTGCATGTGGAGTCATGTCGACTAGCACCAATGAAGGAGACATATTCAATAGATATTTTGCAGTGTCGTCTGCCTTCGCTCATAATTCTCTATGTGGTGTCATATGATGGGATTCTCATGAGTTGATGAACCAAACATATTGATCTGACTGTGTACTATTAGATGCCAGGTACACATCACCTCTCTTATCTAGAGTTGTCTTTCTCTTATTTGACTGCTTCTCATCGGATCCTATAATTACTTCCATTACCTTCGACTTACAATCCCTTTTGTAATTCCGAGCTTTACCACATTTCCAGCATAGTCTCGTCAACTAAATAGGTTATTTAGATCTACTCTTCGACTTAAACTTTCTACTAGATAATTTTCCTTTATCACCGTTAATCGATCGACCTCTCACCACTAATACATCTTTGGTCGATCCTTCCATGTTCTTCCTTCTCATTTCTTCTGATGGTAGAGATGCAACCATGTCTTTTAGCACTAATGTGGTTGAATTTCTCCCTATAGCCATGACTAAGTTATCTCAAGAGTTTGGGAAAGAACATAATAGGCTAACACATTTCTCCTCCTTAGTGATTTTAATATCCACAAAAGATAACTAGCTTATAATGGTATTAAACACATTTAAATTCTCAGTCACTGAACTGTCTTCACTCATCCTCAGAAGATAGAGTTTCTTTCTAAGAAATATCTTATTTAGCAGGGATTTTGACTGGTACAAGCTTTCCAACTTGTCCCACAGTTTCTTGTCCGAATCTTCACCTAAGACATTTAGTAGTACTGAATCTGCAAGACAAAGTCAAATCGTACTCCTTGCCCTTCTCTTGAGTTTCTTCCATTCTTCCGTCGACATACCTATCATCATGGTACCTAAGCAGATTGTTGCCCATTGTTCTCGATCTACAAGGAGATCTTCAATTTTAAGTTTCCAAAGATCAAAATTCTGGCCATTGAATTCTTCGATCTCTATTCTCGATTTGCTCACCATTCTTTAACACAATCTTTAAGTATTTTTGACTTGATACTCTTATTGAACCTAGGTTTTAACTCAAATCCAAGGTTGTTAAACCAAGCTCAGATATCACATGTTAGGAAATGAGGAACACTTCCACACTAAACCTAGCAGAAGAGAGGAAGAGAGATTTAAACAAGAAATTAAATAACAAATAAAACACATAGTACACATATATTTTATCCCGGAAACCCAAACCGGGAAAACCAACATTCCTTGATCATTCTGCTCTCTTGTTGTCTTAGTCATTAAAAATAAAAGGTTGCATGCCTAACTATGGTCCACACCTAAGACACAATCAACATCATACCTTCTTGCTTTTCACAAGAACAACCCTATAGCCAATTCAAATTACATCTACATGACCAACAAACTCTACGATTTCATCATCTTTTACAACACTACAACACACCTTATTTATAGGATTTATAGTAGGAAAAACCCTAAAGGAAAGGTGCCCAAAAATGGTTATAGATCCACACAGATCATTGGCTACAAATCTTGTGAATCACAAGATTTTGTTACAGTCAACTACCAAGTTGGATTACCAGTTGACTACCAGTCATCCTTCATTCGGTCTTCAATCAGTTTCCACACGCCCACCTATCGACCTCTTTTCGTTTGGACTCTTCGACTTGTTGTCGATGTCTTCAAATTCGACTTTACCCGGTTGAACCACTCGGCCTTCGACTTATTGTTGATGTCTTCAAGTTTGACTTTACCTGGTCGAACCACCTTGAGCTTCAACTTGTTGTCGATGTCTTCGACTTCGACTGTGAGTTGTTCCACCTTGAATAAACTTTCACTGGAAATAATATAACAACCCAACAATGGGGCCTTAAAAATATCTTTTTGTTCTCAAAAGCATTGGTTTATAACTGTGTATGGAGACCAATTCAAGGATTTTGTTTATGGGCATAGATCATCAAAGAAAAATACATTCCTCAACTCACTATTGTAGAATGGATCAAGAATCTAAACAAGAAGGTTCATAATGGCTCCATAGTTTGGAAATCCATCATACCAATCCACTCTTCAGAAAATGGTTGATCTAGCGCAATGGAAATGGAACCCAAATCCTCTTATGAAATGACCCTTGGATTGGATGTCAAAATCTTCATGTGCTTCCTCTACCCCTAGTAAGGAGGCTTAACAAGGATGGTTTATTCTACCTAAATCATATCATGAGAAGAGACTTTGTAAATGGTTTGACCATATGGTTGTCTTGGAGGGAAATTGGTCTTGAGGAAGAGTTCACCCCTATGGGAAACTTACACCAGAGCGGTTCATAACTTCTTTGTTTCTCCCTTAGAGTAATATGACCAAATGCTCTTGTCCCCCAATCCTACTAGAGTATATGCTTCAGAACTCAGATATGTGGCCCTAGCTCAAGAGAACATGCTAGACCCTTCTCCATGGCGAGGAAAAAATCTATGGAAGCTAAAATGCCCAGAAAAATAAAAAATCTTCATGTGGCTCATCCTGCACAACAAAGATCTTACTTGGGACAAGCTACAAATCAAGAGATATTTTCATGGGCATGGTAGATGTTGTCTCTACTATCAGAATTTTGAGACAAAAATTCATCTTTTTCTTGAATGCTCCTTTTCAAAGGAGGTTTGGAAATATTTTCAAAGGAATTTGGGACCTTCATGTGTGTGGGATGGTGCCTCTATTAAGGATGCCTTAAATAATTGGATCAACAATCAGCATCCAAGAAAACATAAGGCACTTACCATGACAATTGTTTGGGAAATTTGGATATCCCACAACCATTCTATATTCGAGGATAAGGTTCCTTCCTCTCAATGAATAACAATTCAAAGCTTATCAATCCTTGAAGCACACCCACAAGATTCCCTTGCTAAACAATCTAGAAGGCTTCAGGAGACATGGGTTCAAACAAACTTTCCTTGGGATTTCTTTGACAAGGTGGCACAAGGTGTACCCTCCATGGGAGGGGCCAAAGGGGTTCTACACCTCACCAACACTCACACCATCTCCTTCCCAGGGGGACTTGGTTTGACCATGAACAACTTTAGTGAACTTATGACCCTTAAAATCACTCTTCAATTAGCCAGGGAAAGAGGAATTTCACAGTTACATATATAGAGAGATTCATATCTAGTCATAAATTGGATGAATGAATATTTCAATTTTTAGAATTATGTGCTCATGCCTCTTTTTCAAAATATAAAAATCAGTCTTCAGGATTTTCACTTCTCACTTTTGATCATGTTTATAGGAAAATGAATTANAGATTCATATCTAGTCATAAATTGGATGAATGAATATTTCAATTTTTAGAATTATGTGCTCATGCCTCTTTTTCAAAATATAAAAATCAGTCTTCAGGATTTTCACTTCTCACTTTTGATCATGTTTATAGGAAAATGAATTAGTTAGCGAATTTCCTCTCCAAAATTGGATTGGTGTTGGATCAAGGCATATGGAAAATGAATGAAAAATAACAGGATGCCCCCTATGAATATTTTCATGTCTCCTAGCTCCAACTAGCATAGATACTTCAATGGTTATTTTTAGGTTGATATGTATATGTTGGTTGTGGTTTTAAGACTCTATTTCAACATTGTTGTTTGTTTATATGTCTATAGCTAGATGATCCTTAGATCCAGTGTTGAATCTTTGATTGAATTTGCTATTGAACTTACCATCAGACAAATAATCATAGGCTTGCGAACTTTTGTCTTTTGTTTATATATGTCTACGCTATCAACCAACAAGAATACCCACAACATCTATAAATGTGATTTTGTTCCTACCTCAGAAATAAAATTACCGGATTTTTTTCCTTGGAAAAAGAAAGAAACAAAACCCTATTTGCATAAGGCTTTTCACTCTAGGCATGACTTATGTTCTTAGTAGTTCACATTATAAATCTTTCAGTGGCCAGATGTAGGTTAATTTAAGAAGGCCAACTAACTATGATGATAAGTTATATGGGTAAAATAAATATAGAAACTCTAGTGACTATACAATTAAGCATATCACATTTATATGATGCTTCAAATTCAACCTTACTTAGTAGCAAAATTTAGATCCTTTTAGTTTCAATTAGCAACCATAGAAAAAAATAATAACTTAGAGAAATATAATGTTTTAGTGTAGTTCATAATCATTTATGTAGTTAGGTCTTAGTGGACATTCATCATCATCATCATCATCATCATCATCATCATCATCATCATCATCATCATCATCATCATCAT
>SNQJ01S0011079.1:35352-50325 GCA_010110895.2 Picea sitchensis
GATATGTGGGAGATAGAGAAATCATGTGTGTGAAAATTCATCAATCCTTAACCAAGGTGAGGCCACACAAATGGGATTTTATTTTCCCCGATGAAGGAGAAAATCATGTAAATGGGGGGAAACACCCTTAATTAGCTTGGGGAGGAGACCTATAATATATCCCAAATAGAGAGGAGTCCTTGAAAAATACCAAGGACGACATTTAATAGAGATAGAATGAAATTAGTGCCTTCTCATCCATTTGGCACAAGTGGTGCAACGAAAGGATTGTTAAGATGAATGTCATTAATAGAACCACTGATGGAGTGTTTTGACTTTGAAATGGCATTGATAAGAGATCCAATTCTGATACTAAAGATTTATATTTGTGGAAATAATTTCTTCAAGGAATTATCATCAGTGAGAAGAAAAACGGGCAAAGAGGCACATGCAGAGTAGATTCAAAGCCCTTGCATAGCGAGGAAGAGGGAATCTAAACTATGCCCATGGGAAAAGAGGTACGGTGATCAAATAGGACACTCTTGCAAAGGAAAGAGGAAGGTGGAACGACTATTCCCATGGGAAAAGAGGCAATGTGACCAAAATAGGGTCTCTAACCAAGGGACGAAAAGGGTGGCTCAATTGTTCCCATGGGCAAGGAGGTATGATGACCAAATATGGATCTCTAACAATGAGAAGACTCGAAGGATGGCTTGACTATTCCCATGGGAAAAGAGGCAATATGATCAAAATGTGTTCTACCACAAAGGGAATAAGATTGTGTCACAACTAATCCCATGGGAAAGGAGTTATGATGATCAAATTGATCACTCTCGCAAAGGAAAGAGGAGGGAAGCTCCATTGTTCCCATGGGAAAGGATCCTAGGTTATGAAATGGGGCCCTCCAATAGAGGAAATAGGAAGGGGGCACTCAACTATTCTCACAAGTAGGGAGACTAGGAGATCAAAAGAGGAACTCAAGGATAGGTAAGAGAAGGGAGACTTAACTATTTCCATGGGAAAGGAGGAAAGATGTTCAAAAGGAGAATTTTTTCATAGGAAAGAGGAGGGTGGCTCAACTATTCACATGGATGAAGAGGCAAAGTGAACACAATAGGCATGCTAACATATGGGGGAAGAGAGTGGCTCAAATGGCCCTAGATTCAAATTCAAATTCAATTTTTTAATCTCCAATCCTAATTGGATGGAAGGTGGTTCTAAACACAAAGGGTTGTATGTGATGGAAGTGGAGATTGTGAAAATGGTTAATTAGTCACATAGTTCATTTATGAAGGGATTGGCTTGGTCTGAGCGGGCCTAGATTCAAATTCAACGGCTTAATATCCAATCCTAATTGGATAAAAGGTGGTTCTAAACCCAAAGGGTTGTATTTGATGGAAGTGGAGATTGTGCAAATGGTTAATTAATCACATAGTTCATTTATGAAGGGATTGACTCTGTATGAGAAACAAAAGGTGACATATTGTTAGGTCTTAGATGTGCTTATGGATATAGTACGAGAGCTTATCAATGGTGACTATGTGTCCTTCATGAAGGAATTTCATAATCCAAAAGAGTGAAGACACCAAAACTCCCATGGAATACAGGTAGTCATGCCCAAGGAGGATGATGTATCCCATTGGGTCGATCACAACCATTGCATCAAGAAAGACACTTTTACCACCTAACTTAATTGGGAGATTATGAAAAATTCCTATTGATTCAAATGGTTTACCAATCCAAAATCATAGATCATGGTCATTGGTGGGACAAGGGAAAGGGAGATGAGTAAATTCCAAGCCAACAAAAACATTCTACAAGAGGAGGCCCCCTCATCCACAACACCTTGATGAATGAGGAAATTCTTCATGATGACCCTTATTTGAAAGGTAGTGAATGAAGGGAGATGTGTCTCTGCCAAGTTTTCCAAGTCAAAGGTGATGAGTCTAGAGTTTGAAGGGTGCACATTTCTACATGCCTTATGTTGGGAAGGTCTAATGGAAAATGAGCCTTTCAAAGTGGAAGTTGTTTCCCCTAGGAATGGGGACTTAGAAGTGGTAGTGAGGTAGACATGTTGGGAAGATACATCACCCTCATGGGAGGAAATCATAGAGCTCAAAGTTGGTGGAGCCTCACCATTTGAAGAAACAATGTTATGTTGGGGGGAAGAGTGTGACATCATTTGGGGTGCTTATGTGTCATTCTGACTAGATAGATAAGCTTCTAATAACAAGAATTCTTGAATATCAAGACACAAATGGGAATAATGATATTTCCAATAAAATTGAATAATAATGGTTGTTGTCACCTCCTTGGCTAGGTTTCGCTTGTGTAATGTCCCCAACTAGGCTAGGTGGAGATATTATGTTTCTTCCATAAAATTATTGTTTCTTATTAAGTGAATGTGTTGTTAACTTATTATAGGATAACTTACTCAATTACAAATATTTTCAAACAAATAGAAAGCATCTATTACACAATATTAGAGAAGATAACCATTGCATCTTATTGTGGATGGGAACTCTCAAATCAATAAAATGATAAATAATGGTTGTAATAACAACTGCAGAATATTACTAGCACGCAATCTAATGGGTTCCATGAAGCATCACAATCTACTGCATAAACAACACAAGAAACCTAGAATGATGCCAATATATGAATCCCAAGGCTCTACAATCCCTAAACTGCTATGCTCTAGTGATGTTTGTTCTACAAGTAGTCCTCCAAACTCTTTAGAACACCTTCATAGACTCGATCTCCCGCAAACCCCCAATATATAGGGGTCCTTGAGGGACACCTACAGAGTGTCTTGTGGGGCCTCGCAGGATGGCCCTTGCTCAACCCGTGGGGGTGTCTCCGACTACTGCTGTGCAAAACCCTCTGGGTATCGATGAATATGATGATTGGTCTCCTCCTAAAATTTACCATAAACACCCTGTGTGAATTGATGAGCCTCCAAACTCTCTCCAGAATGGAACCAAGAACAACAATGAACTCAAATCATGACTCTAAATGAATCCTCCTCTTCATCTATCTAGGTTATATATTGCACCACCAAAACTAAACCTGCAATGGAAGGGTTTTTCCCAAAAACCCAACGAAAACGTTGGCTACAAGAGCACTCAATAAGATATCAAGTCATAATGACAAGGGGAAGGGTTGCTCCTTTATTTATCCTTCCTTTGGACTTTCTCTATCTTTCCCCCATTTATACCAAATCAAATCTTTTTCCTCCAACTCCACTGAAATATAATTGTATATTTTATTTAATGTCACTTTTAGGGTTTGTCAAACTTTTAACCTAGTGACACCTCCCTGACTCCCTTTTTCCTTATTGACTATAGCCTACAGAAGTCGTATAGTCTATTGAGTAACCCCCCATCATGGTAAATTGGAAGGGGACATTACAGTCCTCCCTTCCCAAGATTTCTTGTCCTCAAGTAATTCCAAATTAGGGTGTTGTAAGATATGCTCCCCTTCCCATGTAGCATCTTGTGTGGGAAATCCTCTCCATTCAACCAAATACTCTCGAATGACCATGCTCCTAATTTTATGTTCCTTAACATCGAATATCCTCTTGAGAGATAGAAACAACTATCCTTCCTCATCTAGTGGAGGAAGATCTGTCGAAGCGGTGACCTATTGTCCCAATGCCTTCTTGAGGCAGGATACATGGAAGGTGTTGTGGAATCTACTGCCCTATGGTAGCTCCAACTCCTATGCCACTTCCCAAACTCTCTTGATCACCTTGGAGGGACCGTAAAAGTAGGTCTTAAGCTTCTTTGCACCACTCCTATTCAACGAAGACTATCTATACGGCTATAATTTGAGAAAGAAGAGATCTCCAACCTCAAAGTTTCGTTCTACCATGTGTCTGTCTACATACATTTTCTGTTGATTCTAAGCGACCTGCAGATTTTCCTTTGAGACTCTTAAGATGTCTTGACTTTCCTGTAACCATTCCTTGGCCTTAGGATCTATGCTCACTCCAAACACCAAATCCAAAAATGATGGAGCATCATATCCATGCAATGCCCTGAATGGGATCATATCAATGGACATGTGATGAGTGGTGTTGTAGAAAATCTCACTGAGATGCAACCATTTTATCCATACATGTTGATTCCCTGACACATAGTTCCTCGAGTACCCCTTGATCCATTTGTTGACTATCTCGATTTGCCCTTTTTTCTGGGGATGATAGTTAGTGATAGGTGTCAACTTTGTCCTAGATAACCTGAAAAACTCCGACCAAAATGCACTGAGAAACCTGTTATTCCAATCACTAACTATGTTCCTTGGAAGGACATGGAGTCTGAAAAACTCCTTGAAGAATAGATCTACTACCTAAGAAGTGTTTTACTCCATAGGAATAGAAAAGAAGTGTGCATATTTATTCAACCTTTCCACTACCACGTAAATATAGTCTCTTCCCTGCGCCTTTGGTAATCCCATGATGAAATCCATGGAGATGCTTTCCCATTTCTATTCTAGGATCGATAAGGGTTGGATCAATCCTGCAGGATGTGTGAACTCTGACTTGTTCTTTTGGAAATTCATGTAGTCCCTCACATGAAAAAGTGCATCCCCTTTGAGACCCTTCCAAGAGAATATATCCCTAACCTGCCTATAGGTATTCAGATACCCCTGGTGCCCTACTAGTGGTGCATCATGTGTTTCCCTCAAAATGTTATCCTTGAGTGTGGACTCAAGGACAAGATAGATCATGTATTTGTATTAGATGATGTCATCTACCTCCCTATACCTATCATCCTGGATATTATTGTCCATAAACTCACAAGTGAATGTATTCTTGGAGTATTCCACCAAGAGAATGGAATTTTATTCTGTTGAGATATCTGTCATAGAGAAGGTCACAGATCTCCTGGATAAGGAATCAACAACTATATTCTTCTTCCCCTTAACATATTCAATGTCGAAATCATATGTCTGCACATTTCTCACCAATTTTTGTTGTATTTCATTCAGAACTCGTTGCTCCAAGAAATATCTCAAGTTATTATGGTTAGTCTGAACCACAAAGCATCCTCCTATCAAGTATTATTTGAATTTGGACAATGCATGCATGATGGCCAACATTTCCTTATCATAGATTGGGTAGAGCCTCTCAGGCCCCCTTAGCTTCCTCTTCTTGAAACCTATTAGATATCAATTTTTCATCAATACTTCCCTTATCCCTTCACAGGATGCATCACACTCTAGGACTAAAGGTTGCGTAAAATATGGAAGTACCAATAATAGGAAAGTAAGCATGAACCTCTTCATTCTTTCGAATGTCACTTGTGCATCCTCTGACCATCAGAATGCCCTCGTCTTGGTGAGGTCCATTAATAACACCACCAATTATGAAAATCCTTTCAAAAAATGCTTGTAATAGCTACATATACCAAAGAATCCTCGTAGATATGTGAGTGTATTAGGGGTGGGCCAGTCTAAGATGGTATAGATCTTCTCTTGGTGCACCTTTACTCCCTCAAATTGATCATGTTCCCTAAATAGAGAATCTTTATCAAATCGAACTCACACTTTTCCTCCTTGGAAAAAAGCAATTGTTCCTCCATAATGGTGAGAATCTCGTCCACATGCTTCAAGTGTTCCTCCCATGTACTACTATAGATGAGAACATTGTCAAAGAACACCAGTAAAACATTCCTCAATTTTGTGTTGAATATATGGTTCATGCATGATTGAAAGGTAGCGGGTGCATTAGTCAACCCGAAGGGCATGACCAAGAACTCGTAGTGCCCATAGTGACACCTGAATGATGTTTTATGTATATCCTCTTCCCTGACCCAGATCTCATGGTATCCTGATCGTAGATCAACCTTTGATAAGTACACCACCCCATGTACCTCATCGATCAGTTCATCAATCTGGAGTATTAGGTATTTTTTTTTATGGTCTTCTTGTTTAGTGCCCTGTAGTCTATGCACATCTTCATAGTACCATATTTCTTCTTCACCAGTACAACTGACAAGACAAAAGGAATAGAACTAGGTTGTATGTGTCCCATCTCTAGCAGTTGCTTTATGGCCTTTTCTATTTCATCCTTGAATCTCTTGGGATACTTGTAGGGAGTGGTGATGATGGGCTTCGACCCCTCTTCTAGCTCATTGACATGTTCAAATCCTCTGTTAGGTGGTCTCCCTACTGGAAATGGTTCAAACACTCTCTCATGCTTTCCCAACAATGTTTGTATATTTTGTGAGGGCTTCTCCATAGTGATCAAGCACTATGTTGCACAAGTCATGTCCCTATGTCTAAAAAGAGCCTCCATGCACTGGTTAGACATGATCCTAAGGGAACCTGTTGACATACCTCTAAGGAAAACTTGTTGTCCATCCTTGTCATGTAACTCCATCCTCATGTCCTTATAATTCATGTGGATATCGCACAAAGAGTATATCCACTGAACTCCTAGCACCATGTTAACATCTGCTAAATCCATGATGTAAAAGTCATTTATTAATGTGTAGTTTCCCAAGGTTATGTCCGATCCTATCATTCTCTGAGTACACAATATGTTATACCTATCCGCTAATACCACATTGAATCCCTCAAATTCCTCTATAGGGATATTTCTCTTGGTGAAAAGTGCAACATCAATGAAGTTGTGGGTATCTCCCCCATCCACCAATGTTGTAACCCTCTTCCCTTGCACAATGTCGCTAACCCTGAAAGTATGATATTTAGGGACTCCCAAAAGTGTGGTAATGGTAACTCCCTTAGGTATACCTTGAAATGGCTCCTGCTCTATAGTTTGCAATGTCTCACCACTATCCTATCCAATACCTTCATCATCACTGTCATCCTCCTCGTTGAAAACTACCTCAATGTAATGGACTTTACCTTTTCCCATACATCTATGATCTAGTTCCCATGGATATTTGCAACTGAAGAAAAGTTTATTCCTCCTTAGTTATCTTTGAGTCTCCTCATCCATTTTTTCCTTCCCTATCCATCACTTTTGGGAAAATTTGATCTCCTTGAGGGATGAAATATTTTGTCAAAACCATCTTGTTGACTAAGTCCTTCATATCCTAGGATCGCATGATGGCCTCATGCAATGTGGTTGGCCTAAAGGCCTTCACCCATCCTCTCAAGGGTTCATCCAAACCCTCTATGAATATAATTACCAACCTCTACTGAGAGATATATATCACCATAACTACCATCCTCTGAAATTAGTTGAAGTATGCTTCTGGTGTTCCTATTTGTTTCAGTTTTTCTAACTCCCTGAAGTGTATTTCAAGGTCCTTCTGGTCAAATCTATCCATCAATATTTGAGTGAAATCCACATATGAAGTGATGTTGGCGTGCCTTAATGTTAGTAGCCCATGGTACCGCCATTCATGATCTTCTCCTTCCGAGTGAAGAATGGCATATTGAATTGCTTATGCTTCAATGATTGGGATAAGTTGGAGGTAAGTGTCTAATTTATGTACCCAATCCTTGGTCGTACTCTTTATTGATCCATCAAAGGGTGGAATAGTCAACCTTCCCACCTTGTGCATGAGATCAAATTTTTTTGGGTTGTGTGCTCCTCTGTTCCCCTCCCTCGGGTTGTATTTATGTTTGAGGTCACATAAGTATTTAAAGGAAACATTCTCAAGGATATATGCATCAATCATCTCGTACTCCCCATATGAGATGTTAATATCAATCCCCTGATCCAGTTTCTCTCGTTCTTCTGTAGGCCTCCGTATCAGGAACTGTGGTAATAAAGGCCTATGGATCTTTAAACTCTTGCTCTGAGTTGGTGTATGGTTGTTTCTATTCTCTATGTGTATTATGTCACTCCAACGGGATGTAATGGGTCCACCTTGACCTATACCATTCATATTCCTGCACTGGCCTAACAATTGTGTGAATGCCTCAAGCAACTGCTATTGGAACCTTGTTGTATCTTCCTGTCTCATGACCAGATCTTGTAGTATCTGAATCACAATGTGGTTGTCTCACATGCTTTCGTCTAGTTCTAACTCTGTGTTATTTACTTATTTTCCTCTTTCTGGTGACTCTTGAGAGGTTTTCTCTCCACTCCCTTTTCTTATAGGAATCAATGTAGTCACAGTCTAGAAGAATCACCAACTCTAATATCATTGTAATGTCCCCAACTAGGCTACATGGAGATATTATGTTTCTACCTCAAAATTATTGTTTCTTCTTAAGTGAATGTGTTTTTAACTTCTTATAGGATAATTTACTCAATGAGAAATATTGTCAAAAAAATATCAAGCATCTATTACACAAGATTAGAGAAGATAACTATGGCATCTTATTATGGATGGGAACTCCCAAATCAATACAATGATAACTAATGGTTGTAATAACAACTACAAAATATTACTAGCACACAAACTAATGGATTCTAGGAAGCATCACAATCTACTAGAGAAACAACACAAGAAACCTGAAATGATGCTAATCTATGAATCCCAAGGCTCTCCAAGCACTACAATGCTTTTCTCTAGTGATGTTCGTTCTGCAAGCAGTCCTCCAAACTCTTCAGAACACCTTCATAGACCCTATTTATTGCAAACCCCCAATCTACAGGGGTCCTCATGGGATGCCTATGAGGTGTTTCATGGGGCCTTGCAAGATGACCCTTTCTCAACTTGTAAGGGAATCTCTAACTACTACTACGCGAAACCCTCTAGGTACTGACAAATCCGATGATTGGTTTTCTCCTGAAATTTACCATAAACACCCTATGCGAATTGATAAGCCTCCAAACTCTCTCTAGAATGGAACCAAGAACCACAATGAACTCAAATGAGGACTTTGGATGAATCCTCCTCTTCATATAGCTAGGGTGGATATTGTACCACTAAAACCACACCTACAATGGAAGGGGTTTTCCCAAAATCCCAACGAAAATGTTGGCTACAAGATAACTCAATAATATATCAAATCATAATGACAATGGTAAGGGTTGCTCCTCTATTTATCCTTCCTTTGGACCTTCTAGATCTTTCCCTCATTTTGACCAAATCAAATATTTTTCCTCCAACTCCATTTAAATATAATTGTTTATTTTATTTAATGTCACTTGTAGGGTTTGTTGATCTAGGTGGATATTGGTGGTCACCCACCTATTCCATGGGCTCGAAAAACAATTTTTCATCTTGGCAGTTTTTCGGGTTCCAAACTTCTGGGGTCGTTTTAAGGCCCTAAACGATGTTTTTTTGGGCATTTGGGTCCCAGGTGGCTACCAAAAGCATTGAATTAGGCCAATCGAAAATCGTTCTTCTCGGTTAGACCTTTCCAACGGTGTATCGAGCGCCCCAAACAGAGATTGTATGCAAAATTTACGCCATAGGGAAGTTGACGTATCAACTACCCCCATCGAGGCCCACAAACCTTTGGATTTTCATCTTCTGGGGTTAGGGTTTTGGATTTTACTTATGTTAAAAAGGCCTTTGGAGCCTCATTATAATAATCATCTTCTTGCGAATGCAGTAGCCGTCACATCTCTTCTCAGAGATAAGCTTCCACCATTATAGCGAGTCTTTCACTCAGTATCTTTACAGTCTATGTACATTTCTTTCATTAATAGAAATCATGTATTACTGTACCTCTGTGTTTTTGGTTGCATATTTGATACATTTATGTTATATTATTGGATATCCGCGATATCTTTGTGCATTTATTTATTATATCTCTTCTCTCATTTCGTGCCGAAAATAATCTGGATCAGTGGTATCAAGGAAGGCTGCTCTTGATCGTTTTTTTCAGTGCATGTCCCCGACGAGGTCCGAGTATAGAAATTTGGGTCTCGACCTTGTCTCTCTTGAAGACAATCGCTCTCGCACACCCAAGAAACCCTCCATGGTGAAAGAAAAGAAAAATGACAGAGAAAACAATCCTATCAATCTGTTGCTTGAGCAAGCTATCATGCGACAAAGGGACGAAATGATGGAGAATTTTTCCCACATCCTTCAATGCATGTTGATAGAAACAAGCACATATTCATCAAATAACCACTTTGGAAGAACCTCGCATTTCAATATATAGGTTAATTTTGATATTCCCGTATTTTAAGGTCAGATAGATGCAGATGCCCTAGACAAATGGTTAAATATGTTAGAAGGTTATTTCTCTGTTCATAATTTTTTTTGACATGGAAAAGATCGCCTTCACACTCCTTAAATCTCTCCCCCATGTCAAACATTAGTGGGAAACTTACTGGGAGAAAATTTCCACAAAGGAGTCTAGAATATATGGGGCTGAGCCCACTTGGGATTTTTTTGTGGATGCAGTAAAGGAACAGTATTGCCCATTTGGAAACTATGAGGATCAATACATGAGATAGACCACACTGCGACAAGAGAGGGGTCAAGCAGTTCCAGATTTCACCAATACCTTCCATACCTTTCTCACCAAGATGGGTATCAAAGACTCTGAACGACATTTGGTTCTGAAATACCGTGGAGCTCTACACAAATACATCCAAACTGAAATGGATTTTCTGGACATCTCATCACTCGGTGTTTCTTATCAATATGCTATTAAAATCGAGTAGAAATTGAAGCACCCGAGCAAATGAGATTTTGGGTCTGCAAATATGCAACAACCAAAGTATGATAAAGATGGACCTAATAAACAGTCTCCCGAAAACCAATCCAAGCCATAGGAAAATAAGGGTCACGAGAAGACAAAGAAGGACACCGAAAAATGGTGCAATTTCCACAAAATCCCCTGGCACAACACCGAGGAATGTCACTCAAAACAGTCATTCGTGGCTGAGATCAAAGACAAGGAGTTGAACCCTGATTCAGAATCTGATTCTAAAAATACTAGTAAAAGATAGATCATCGATGCAGACCCCACTGTTATTGTTGCGACCGCGACAATTCAACCAGAAGAACCAACAGATCCTGAAGAGGGGGAGCGCATTTTTCATTCACAGATGTGGGTGAAGGGGACCCCACTGCATTTTATTGTTGATAGCAGAATCCATAAGAACCTCATCTTAGAAGAGGTCATCAAACAATTGGGATTGTCGGCAACACCACACCCATAGCCATACAATATCGGGTGGCTTTGCCAAGGAAGATATGTATGTGTCAGCCAACAGTGTCGATTTTAATATGACATCCAGCCCTTCAAGGATGAGGTATTATGTGATGTTTCCCCACTAGATTTCTATGATGTTCTCTTGGGCCAACCATATATGTGGAAGCGCCATGTTGTTTATGAGTCTCGACCCTGAAATGTCATTCTTACTTTAGGGGGTCATCTCTAGAGAATACCAGAGGTAGTTCCAACTATTGTCCCACCTAAACAGTGCCACAAGGTAGTATCCCATACTATAAAATTTAGCTTCTTCACAATCTGTTCAAAAGGTGAACAGAAGGATATTGGAACCACTACAGCCTTGGCCCAAGCACCTTCTATCCAACAGAAGCAGGTCGACAAGGTTGCATCAAAGGAAAAAGATTCCTTCTACACACAGTCATCTCATGTAACCAGACTAATTAAAAATTTCCAACCCTTCCAACCACAGGTTCGTGATAGCCTTCAACAAGCTAAGCAGTGCAACTTCTCTAGCAAGGCAAGCAACTCACCAAGATTTAGATTCAGTAATCGCTTTCCCCTCTCCCTCGGGAACTCAATGCAATGGAGACTATTTCTTCCTAAGGAGGTAGGGTTGATCTAGGTGGATATCGGTGGCCACCCACCTATTCCACGGGCTTGAAAAATAGTTTTTCATCTTGCCATTTTTTCGATAGTTTTTCGGGTTCCAAACTTCCAGGGCCATTTTGAGGCCCTAAACGATGTTTTTGAGGATTTGGGGCATAGGTGAATTCCAAATACACTTAAATAGGCTAGTCAAAAATCGTTCTTCTCAGTTAGACCTTTCCAACGGTGTATCGAGTGCCCCAAACGGAGATCTTATGAAAAAGTTACGCCCCCGGGAAGTTGAAGTATCAACTACCCCCATAGGGGACTGCAAACCTTTGGGTTTTCATCTTCCAAGGTTAGGTTCTTGGATTTTACTTATGTTAAAATGGCCTTTGGAGCCTCATTGTAATAATCATATTCTTGCAAATGCGAGTAGCCATCACATCTCTTCTCAGAGATAAGTTGTCACCATTCTAGCGAGTCTTTCACTCTGTATTTTTACAGTTTCTGTACATTTATTTCATTAATAGAAATCGTGTATTACTGTACCTCTATGTTTATGGTTTCATCTTTGATAAATTTATGTTATATTATTGGATATTTGCGATATCTATGTGCATTTCTTTATTATATCTCCGCTCTCATTTCGTGCTGAAAATAATCTAGATCATTTGTCAATCTTTTAACCTAGTGACACCTCCTTGACTCCCTTTTTCCTTGTTGACTATAGCCTACGGGAGTCATATAGGCTATTGAGTCATCCCCCTTCATGGTCAATTGAAAGGGGACATTACATCTTGACCCTACTGGGAGTTGTTACTACCCCCAACAATGGCACCATTTCTCCCTTTCCCTTGGTTCATATTCTTCTTTTTCTTCTTCTTCTTCCCTTTACTTCGTGGTTAATTACTAATTTGAATTTGGTTGGGGGAAGTTTGGTTCAGTTTGAATGAAGAAGAGAGGACCAAGTTAAAGTTTGGTGAATGAAAAGGGGTAGGACTAGGTTTAATCGGATTGAAGAGCAACCAAACAAGTAATCCTATGGTGAAATTTAAAACGTTTGGTGTAGCCATAATGGGAGCACTACCATCACCGAGTAGTGGGAAAACAAAGAGATTCCCTTGTGGATAGTTTCCTTGGTTAGTGTTCTCTAAAAGATCAATCATACTTAGAAAAAGTTACTACACAACAAGATAATGGTGTAGATTATGTTGGGGATTTTCCAAACATCCTAAAGAAAAAACCTCATATTATATGGAACCTATGCGGTAAGTAAAGTCTTATCTAAAAACCTTTAGGGATGGAACCTATTGAATCATATCAATGTTGTCTTTAGGGATGTTTTAATCAATTTTTTTTTATCAACTGTCGTAATATCACTGAATATTGTGTATTATATTAGTTGATATTATATACAATTTTGATTATTATTGTTTATCGACCAAGGAATGATATTATGTGGAAATTGTTGTAACAATCATGTTTTATTTGGAAAGCATACATTGTTTCTCTTTATAGTATGGGGTGGGCCAATGACATGGATGAAATGGATAATGATTGGATCAACATCAAATCATGAGTTAACTTCAATATTAGTTACATATATCAATTTAAGGTCAACAAAATGCATGACGAACTCTAGTAAAATTTATATTTCAGTGGTTTAGGGTAAATTTATGTTGATTAACATCATAATGACTGACATCATCTTGACAATTTGAGATGGAGAAATCTCATCTTCATTTTCCAGAACAAGTATTAGACTAAATTATGCACTCGTATATACATAAATCAACGACACACATCTATGACTGACCTCATTGAGTAATGCACTACACCTTCCTTTCATAGATTAATTTAACCAAGCTAATGACACAGTGACTATAAAACTCACCTAGTCCAAGCATCATAGATGATCTTAAATATACCACTACTTTCTCAATGTTAATTTCCAGTTACCATGTCATAGACCCTCTATCAAATGAAGAAAAGAGTTAGGAGGAGGTCATTAAGTACTTGTGTCCCATGAAAAACATCTTGCTAATTACTATGTTAGACTATGGAAATATAGGACCTGTTAGTCCATTCTCATAATTCCCAAGGTTGTGTTTTTAGAGAATAAACAATGAGAAATACCTCCACACCTAATGATTTCAACCCTACTAAGACTCTAAGAACACAATTCTCAAAACCCCTCATCATTCCAATCTTGATTCAGTTCATGCAAGCCACATGCATAAGAATAATTACTTGGACATGTTTCATATATCATGCCTGAAGCAACTTTGCAAACACCCTTGATAATATCATATGAAATATATACAATAGTCTTCTCCTATTAATACTAAGTATATTATAGCCTCCTTGGTATCAATATTATATGTATTGTTACCACTTATAGACTCCTACAAACTAAACAATTTGTAGGGTATTTCATTACAACACGCACACACACATATAAACATTCCCACTTTAATCAAATACATACAAATTCAACAAGTGTTTTCAAAATTAGTTAAATTGCCACAAGAATATAAACAATATAATTCATATCCTCATGTAAGAGAAGCCTCCATAGTGATATCTGAACCTACACAATTATAAAATTGAAACAAGTGGAATACAACTCAACTACATAACACCATCTACATAATTAAAGTTGTGACCTCACAATCACAATATAGTCCAAAATAGCATACATAAGATCTCACAATGTTTTGATATATAGTGGTACATATCCATCTTAACTTCAGATCCATTAAGCATTTAAAGGGATAAAATGAAATTGAGATGTAAATTTCTCTGTTCTTAAAAGATACCAAGTTAATATAGATTTATGGTGGTCTCTATGTGTGTGTATTTTCCAAGGAAAACATTGTGTGAAACCAAAGAGAAGCTTCCCCACATTTGTGGGTGGTATACTTAGTAAAAATGTTGAAATAAACTAATGTGCCTTACTCATGGGGATTCAAATTGAAAACCTATCAATTAAAGTAGTTTATATCCTGCAATGATCTCTAGTTTGTTATTAGTACATATCCCTAATCCAAATTTGGAATAGAGTTTATGATTTTCTGCAAAGAAAATCACCCCTCTTTACCGATAAAGACATACTTATCCTTATGTTTAATTCTTTATGTATATACTTCCAATATATATGAGATAAAAAATGTGATTGTAAGTGCAATTTTAAATATATTATAATAATAATAATAATCTAATTTTAAGGTCAGATCCAAGACAAACATCAATTTGGTGTATGATACCCCCATGTTTGTGGGATAAAGGACCCCTTCAGTGTAACGATTTGACTGCTAAAGTATATAGAGGTGTACATACCCT
>SNQJ01S0011079.1:50337-74258 GCA_010110895.2 Picea sitchensis
AAACCATTAAAACCACTCACTTAGACATAAACTTATTGCATTTCTTGACAATTCCCTTGTTTTTATTGAATTTAAGTAAGTTTTATATTGGCAAGTAAATTTCACGATCATGTTGGAATAATAAATCCATTTTAGTATATTTCAAAGAAACATAAGATGAAAAGGAGCTTTGTGGCTGGGGGAAACCCTAGCCACAGATCCACAACTTTATCACAGACCTGTCTTTCCTCTTCTTTGTTTTTCTCGTCCAGAGACTGGCGTTGGTTTTAGTGATCAAGTATGCAGGTATTGTCGATGCTTGTGTGATGCAAAGCTTTGGCTACAACTTTTTGACGTATGTCTGGGACCCTAGAGCTGCTGCTTTCGGTCGATATGTCGCCTTTATTGAGTGATGGTGTGGGTGTGGTGTTTCTTCCCTCAGATCTGGTGTTTCTATCTCAGATCGCCCTTCGTATGCTCAGTTCTGGGGATTTCGATTTATCTTTTTTCTATATCAGTTGTTTACATCGGTGGCTTGGGGTCTTCTGGACCTCCTCGTGACAAATAAACCTTTGTGGATGCTTGGATTTGGGTTCGGGTATTGGATCTTGGATTTTCCACATTGTATATTTTCCAGTTAGTGGTTCCTCTCTCTGGTTTTGTTGGTTGTTCAGGGTTTGATGTATGCTCATATCTGACTCCTTTTGGTGGTTGTTGATGGCCTTCTTCCTCCTATCTGGTGGGGGTTTGGCTAGAGATTTGAGGTCCTATCTTTGGCCATGCGGTGTTGGAGAGTGGAACTTTGAGGTCCTTTGTGAGGGCATGCAGCTTCTGGTCATCTCTTTTACTGGTATTTTTCCTTCAATTATGTTGTTTCCATCCGGTTCTGCTGATGTGAGGTGTTCTCATACCACTTTCACCTAGTCCATTCGACTATCGGGGTTTTGTTGGGACAACTTTTCTAGGTTTATTTCCATGGCAGAACTTCCTGTATATGATTTTTGTTTGGCCTATTTGGGGTTTTTCCACAGTTCTCGTTGATTGTATTTTCCTTGTGGCTTACCAACGAACTGTTGTGCCCCTTTGGTTTTTTTTTATTTATTTATTTTTGATTTCTCTACCCATGATTGAGTCATGCTTAAGGAACCTACAAAATGTAATTTGGTTCTCTTCGAATGAATATAATTATGCTTTTTCCAGGAAAAAAAAGATTTCAAAGAAACACGAAATTATATTTTATCTTTAAAAAAGGAAAAATTATATTTTACATTTCAAAATGAATATTTAAAAAGATTTTATGGAATATGATAATTTAAATGAAACATAATTTTTTTTTAAATGATTAAAATAATGTAATGTTAAGGATGGTGCACCAATAAGACAATGGATTTTGGTATGGTTTCAGTGTATTTAACATTGAAGGATATATATTTCTTCTTTAAAGGTCATGGGTTTAAATTTAGAGGGGGTTAATATATATCTATTTTCATACATTATTTAGTCAAATCGTTGTAGAAAGGGGATTTATTATCTTACAAATAAATGTGTCTCATCTTTTAGTTTGGCATTTGACAGTCTGAGTGGGCCCAATGATTAAGAACATGTGTTTCCTCATAAGAGGTCATAAGTTCAATTCCAGAGGGGGGTAAGTATGTATACTTCCGTAGACTTTAGCAATCAAATCACTGCATGGAGGGGGTCCCTTGTCCCACAAACAAGGGTGTATCATACACAAATTTGGTGTTTGGCTTGGTTGTGATCTTAAAATTAAATTATTGTTATTATTATTATAGAAAGAGAGGTATTTATGTCGTAAAAACAATTCCAAGACACATAAATGTTAGGTGTATCTGACTTAATAATTGGTATTTTTATGAAGGAATGTGAAATGGGTACTGCTAAGTACTGTTAGTGAGAAATTTGTTTTTACAAAGGGAAAGGAAAAGTAAAGTATCAAGCATATTCACATTACAACCAATCCACCATTATGTTAATAGGAGACATCACTCCCTTATTTTTTTCACACAAAAAAAACAGATCCACTATTATTCTATTAGAATCAAGTGTTCTTTCCATATTACAAAAGATCTATATGATCTATAAATCACAAGTGTTCCCCAAAGTCTAGATAGTTGTACTATACTATATCCAATTTCCATACAGAATTTCTTTTATTAGTTGTTAAGAGCTTACATATCAAAACAATTTCATCAAAAAGGAACTGTAATCTTCCTTCTATTGTCTAGTTACATAGTAATGTAGCAGTTAGAAAATCAAAAAATGATCTGTATTTACAACATTTTAATTGAAGATCTCCTCATAATAAAACCAACCCAGGGGGTTGTCCAAAGATTTTTTGGAAAGTTGATCTGCCACTGTATTGAATTCTCTATGTATATGCATGAAGTGAATATCTTCAAATCACGCCTTTAAGCTTCTTATATGTTCTTTCCAGTTGCGTAGGTAGATTAGGTTTAGATTTGAGCAATCATTAATCCAGTCAATGGTCAATTTGGAGTCATCGACAACCATCAAATTACTTATGGAAAATATCTGTGCAAGAAAAAGTATCCCCCAAAGACCCAACATTTATGCCTTCATATTATTTCCTTTACCTCTTGCAAAGTGTTCTTTATAAATATGAACAAAACTTAATTTTATAAATATCCCAACTCCACAGATATCATTTACAGCAGCACCATCAAATAAACCTATTTGTTTATCATCAAAATAGATTGGGTTGAGGATATAATCCACTTTGTTCACTTCTTTTGTTCCTTTATGTTCTTTAATTTCAAGTAGAATCTTGGTTATTGTTCGATAGTCCTCTCTTTGCCAATTCTCAAATAATATTTTGTTTCTATATTTTCACATTCTCCAACTAACCAGAAAGGGGATACATCTCATCTTTGGGTAGATAGTAAACCAATGCAGTAGATTTCCTTCCAGAGTAGAATGATTCTAGGCATCTGAAAACTTGAGGGAGTGTAAAATTTCTTTCCATATGTATTGTGTGTATTCACAATGAATGAAAAGGTGATCAGATGTCTCATCATCCTTGAGACAAAGACTACAAACAACAGGTCAAATGTGTTGTTCCAGAGTCTGTACTTAAGGCTTAGAAAGTACAGTGTCTAAGTATCCGAAAGTGAGTAAAGGGTAAAAAAGGGAGAAGAGTCAACCTTCGGGAAAGGAAGCTAAGGTTAATTTCCAGGTTGTCATTGTCTCACTTCCAACTGTTAATGGATGTTTATATCCCATTCAATCGCAGCCCATGAATGTTCAAGTTCTACCCGGGTGGTGGTTGTTTTAAGTATGGTATCGAAAATGTTTAAAGCGATATGGGTTTGGTCTGATAAGCCGGGTTCAATATTAGGTTGTCTTACAACAGGGACAGTCATAGAGGAACCTGAAAATTAAAGGAGAGTTTGAGGTTTTTGATGCTGTATCAATTTGATCTTATAAAAGAGAACTTTTAAATCCAATATTAAAGATAAAGTGCAAACCAAAGGCCTTTTCTCGTAACTGAGTTATATTTTAAATAAATGGTGTGTGAAATGTGAGAAAAACATTAAGTTGTCTATAACACGAGGCTCCTATCAAGGGAGAATCTCACACTGTAAACAAAAGAAGAAAATAAGATAAGAAGAAATCTGACGAAGCATAAAATATGACAATCTAAAGGGTTCACAGGTCTTGTACCTGCTAATAGTCAATACAGAGGAAAAACTGTAAATGATATCGATCACCACAGTAGAGGTTTTACTAAATTACAATGAAACATCCATCAGACATATATAAGCGAAATGAAATTGAATATGAAATCACAGAGGAAACAAACTCATAACACAGTCTTGACGGAATCAGGAGTCTTTGGATTGCTTTGTATTAATTATCAAAAGGAGATAGTCTCTATTACAATCGACCAAAAAGGTCCAACCCCATTTCTTTCTTCTAATGTCATATTTATACAAATTTCTACATGCTAGAATCTCAATCGTTCCAGGAATTTTTTCGGTTACAAAAAGGAGACTTCTGCATTTCAATCCTTTGTCTTTGTCCTCTTTTGGGCAGATGGAACAACTTCCTTCCTTTGAACTTCGGATTCTAAAAATTGAACAGGCAGACACATGTCATTATTTGGTACTGGAAACCTTCCCCTTTGCATGCTCGGTGCAAGTGACACACCTCTCCACCAACTGGGCTATCAACCTGGAAGGTTCTGCTTGATTATTTGCTTCACAAGTGTAACAATCCTTTACTAATTGTGGAAACTTTCTTCTACCTGTCGGTCTTCGACGCCGATAGAACATAAATGTACACTTGGTTTTATTACCCCTTTATCTACTTGGACTATATCCGACTGAGTTATCTGCGATATTTCAGCCAAATCTCTTTCCTCATTCTCCTTGATATTGAGTAGGTGCTTGGCTATATTAATCTGGCCTAGTGTCTCAGTGTTGTTTTCACTATCGAGATCCAACAAAATCCCATCTATGAAGACAAAAGTTTCTTCACAAGAGTTTCTTACCTCTTTAGCTCATTGTCTGCCTTCTGATATGTTACACTCCCATGCCTTCAGCAAGATGTTACCTCGGGTCTGCTCTGGGATGGAAAACCTGGAACTACTGCCCGTTTCCTTTTTTGTCGTGGCTATAACAACCTCTTGGAAAGCAACCCAAGCCACCCCAACTTCTTTTTCTCTGAAGGAGATGTTTTCCAGTACTTGATCAATGAGTTGGTAGTGGTTTTGAATAGTTTCCAATTTAGCAAGTAAATCCTGTTGAGCTGCCAACACTCTTTTTCGGATTTCTATGGCTTGGGATTTGAATATCCTGATATCTATCATCTGGCTTTTTGCAAAATTTAATTTGGCCCGTAACTGCCCTATCAATTCTCCTTGCTAGCTTATCTGTGACTGACTGGTCTAAGCCATCTGTTGTGTCTGTTCAAGATTGGATTTGAGCCGCTCGATTTCCTTTTGATCGGTTCCCCTAGCTAGCTCTATACCTATGTTCGCCTGATCTTTGGCGGTTGCTTCTGCTATAGCCAACTTATCCTCCAAAATTTTTATCAAGCGGTTTTTTCGCCTCAACTGGTCTTTTAGGGACTCGACAGAATATTGGTTGGTTGTAGCAAAAGCCCCCAACATCCCTGCTATTTGAGTTGAAAAATCCTCTTTTTTCATGGCTTTCCCATCGGCAAGGATTTTAAATTTCTTTGCTATCGTGCCTACTTCTTGATAAAGTTCCTGCTTCACAACGACCTTTCTCTTCTTATTGAAGAAAAAAATGTTCAGAGGCAACTCTTCCATAGTTATGGGTGTTAGTTCTTCGCCAAAAATCCATCTTGTGTCTGGGATCCCCTTTGTGGACTGTAGGGGAGTAACAGAAATGATGGGATTGTCAATCTGCTTGGATGATTTCCCCGGTGTAACAACCGGGGTTGGCTTTCTTGAAGGGTTGGAGATATCGGCTTCTTGTTTTGGGCCCCCAATTTGCTTCTTATTTTCCTGGTGTTCCTCTTGGTCAGTTCCTGAATCTTTGGAGCCCTTGGCTTCTATTTTCTGTATATCTACAGTCGACAGGTTCTTACCCTGTAAGACCGAGGGAAGGCAGCTCCGTCGGTGCTCCTGAAATTTGAAAATATCAACCTTCTCCTTGAGCGATAGGGTTTGAATCTGAATTAGGACCTCGGCATAGGATCTCACCCCTCAGAATATGTCATCATGAGGTGAATGCTCATGTTCATACCTTTTAAGGCCACAACTAGCCATGTGATTACCCACGATCCTGTGTGGGTCGTGCTTCTTGAACTCAATGTGTACCAATTTAATATCCTCCAAAGCAGCTGCCTCGGCTTTTGCGTGTCCAAAATCTAATAAAGAATAGGTATTCAAATGAATGGGGAAAGGCAGCCATACCTTCTTCAAAAATCCTTTAAGATCCTTGCTTATTCCACCAATCACAGTTTGCCTAGCGATTTCGCGATAAACCAGCCTATCCGGTATGAATAATGGTAGAGCATAGGGGGGAACAGAAGTGTCGAAAACCCTGATGTATGAAAATTCAGCCTCTACATACTAGTCAACCATGTTGCTCAAGTTGGTGGTGATACTGTCTGAAATCCTGAGCGGTGGGTTGCCAAAGATGGATACACGCATTGGTACCATTACTCAATTGAAAATTTCGTATATAAAATATGCGGCCTTATCTTCCCAAATTTTTGAGTGGTAAACATGGATAGGCTCAGCCTCTGATGGAGTCCATCTCCATCTCATTAGAGGGAAAGGTGTCATGAAACAAACAACGTCTATGATGTAGGTGGACGTAAAAAATGAAGCGACCTTCCCACTCGCCTTCTGCATCTGGTATTCGGTAATATGGCTAGTTAAACGGTGTGATAACAATTTGACCCAGTCGAAGGAACAACCTTCAACAACTGTATGAATCAAAGGCACCCACGGGAGAAAAAAATGTGTGGTGTCCTCCTTCCCGTACAACCTACATGTCATCATTTCTATATATTTGAATTGTGGTTCCAGGGAAGAGATTGAATAAACTCAGTTACCGTCCGCCCTGAACTTTGTGGGGTGCGAGACCCAATATTTGATCAAATCAGATAGTCTTATGTCGTATTTCTCGCATTCTTTCTTCTTAAAACCTTCCAGAAACTCGACATTGTGTGAGAAGTTTGGTGTGGGTGATAATTTGTACATCACCTGCAAATGTTATGGTTTGAAAGTCCCAATGGTCACCTTCTGCTCACTGATAATGGTTCTAGTCACGATATCCACTTGATCTAATGCCCATCGGATCATTTCGTAATATGGAAGGAGTCGTGGCCTGGCTGCTATCTTATGCATCTCTGATTGAACGATGATTTTGTATTTGGTGGCCAAATCGTCCTTCTCATTATCACTAGAATCGTCTGAACAATTCACCAATTCGAACTAAAGAACCTCGAAGATGTATGACCAAGTTTTGATAGAATCAACACTTTGGGGTGAAGTATCGGAAATAGTATCTAAGCCTTGCCCTAAACTCTCAGCAATCGCCTTGGAAGCTTTTCGTGGGGCCATGATAGAGGACTCTGACTTAGCTCTCCAGCAGTAAAAATGTGTATACATACAGAAATTAGAATGGTGAGAAAATCTTATTTGCGCAAGATAGAAATGAAATTTGAAACAATGAGAGAAAGAACTCTATATCTTGACCATTTAAAACCTCAGCGTCCTTACGAACAGAACAGTCAAATCCTTTTTTGAGAAAGATTTAGCAATAAAAACAAATATCTTCACCTATCACTTCAAATAAATGTTATAAATTTTGATGGGTCGTGACACAAGTTGGCACCAAAACAATTAAATTTAACCCATAGACGGTGCGCGCTAATATTTGTATTAATGTACTGATTAATCTGGCTTAGCTTCTTTAATTAGGTTTTCTTTAAACTTTAATCACCCTTTTCGGCGTTCGTCGTATCGGGAGATTTCACTTCTATCTTTCAAGCCCTTAAAACTTGAGATCACGATGACGTGATCTAGTTAAGCAAAAACGTGATTCAGATTAAGTGTTTAATTAATCAATGTTTAATTAATATTGTGATTTTGTTAATATTGTGATTTCGTGAATATCGTGATTTCGTGACTCGGGGCTATGAAGGTAAAGTTTCTTGGAAGAGTGAATGCCGAGTCGCGAAACCCCGACATTGTTTAACTACGGTTTAAAACGACTTACCCCTGACACTAACCTGGGTGACTTTTGAAACTATTTCACATTTTCGCCTTTCAGAGTTATGATGGTAAGACTTTTGGGGAGGGCGATTGCCGAGACGTGAAATCCCGACATCACTTAACTAAGGTTTAAGGAACTTTACTTTCGGTGCTAACTTGGGTAAGCTTTCAAGGTTGTTTCGCGACTTCGCGCATCAGGGATTGGAAACGGTGTGACTTGTAACTCCCGAAACACGATATCCCAAGGTATAGAAAAGTGAAAAATCTCGCTCAACGGTTAAATGGAAATGGCTTAGGAGTACAATGGCCATCACCACTTCGCATATCGGGACTACTGAGATTTTCAGTGGGTAAAGGTCATGAAGTAAAAGACAACTTAAAGGCCAACCTTTGATTTTAAGAATTATATTTAAACTAGTTGAAAAAGGTGGCTCCAACATAAGCTCTAACTAGGGATCCTGTCTCCCTACGAGACGGGAAGAACAATAGACCACGTGCGTGTATTGGGTAAATGGAGTCATTGGTTTTACTTCTGCGAAACTTTCTTAAGGAAAGGGGATACATAGGGAAGAAGAGATTTATTCTTTTACTTCTGAAAATCTTTTCAACACTCAAATGTGTTTCAAACTCAGCTACAGCCCCTTTCATGAATTTCTCTTTCTCGTTACTGAATTTAGGTTTGCCTTAAGATAATCAAAACAGTCCTAGGAAATCCAACAGATCTTGTGGTTTTGGCTTGCATCAAACGAGGTAAATTACATGTTTTTTAATCAGGGAGCCCTGTCCGAACTTGGGGTGCAAATCGGGTTTCGAGAAAGTTGATAACCAAAGTAGAGTGGGATTCACATATGACAGCCTTACAGATATCTCACGTATTTCTTCACTGCCAACAAGCCTGTTCAGTACCTCGGTGAAGTTATATGGCCCTTTTTACTGAATTTCCTTTCACCACTTCAAAATATATTTATGCATTTAAATGTTGAGATGAGGGCAATCATTTCTGAATTTCCTTTCATCGTCTCTTTGGACTAGATGGGGGCAATCAAATATGAATTTCCTTTCACCATATGTCTTATAATTTACTTTTTAGAACACGAAGTGGGGGTAATCAGTTTGTATGAGGGATGATATCTGTGTAATATTTGCAGTAGAGGTCTGTCAACTTGCTTTGATTACTCAGTACCAACCTTCCTTTCACTTTCAAAACACCTTAGCCCACAGGGAAAATGGGAAATATTACTTCCAGGGGCCTTCTTTCGAGCAAGCCTCAATCCTTCGAAACTATTGAAAAACCTAGAAGAGTCAGGATCAACCTACACATAGCTTTGTTTAGTAAGAGACTGAGGAGTTGTGAAGACTGGCTTACTTTCTAAAATATGCTTTACAGCTTTCAAAGCTAAAACATAATCTCTTCTCCCTATGTATAGAACCCGGAAAGAAGCTTGGTTTTTTTAAGAAGGTATGTCTACGGACAGAAAAAGGGTGATGGAGAGAGATCTGGGATTTGAAACACAGGGATCATGGATTAAAATAGACTTTGGAACCCTTTCCCGGAGGTGCTTTACTTTCTCTGCTTATCTTAATTATCTCCTATCTTTATCTAGGTGAAACTCTTAGGACCCAGAGTAAGGAGTCATTCTTTTGATAACCAGTCAAGAGAAAACATCATAATTATGAGACTGTCATGGCGCTTTAGGGACCTTTGTTAAAAGGAAAACAAAAAGAAAAACTCTTCAGGAATTCATACCTTTGCCTTACCATTTCGTTTTCTTTTAAAATAACGTAAAACTTTTTCGATCACCTATTTTCAGCGAATTTAGTCTCTGATATATGACTTTTTGTTTGCTCCTTTCACTCATTTGGGCTGCAAGCTGGAATCCTGTAAACACGAAGAGTTCTTTTTAAAAGAGTTGAAAGTATTGAAAATTTTGTATCTCTATTTCTACAAAAATCACTGACCTAATTAATTAGAGGTGAAAGTAAACTTACCGAAGAGAAATTATGAAATAGATAGAAAACACAAACTGGTATATACAATGGAAATTTTTTGGGAACCAATTATTCCATGTAGTGTTTTAAATAACGCCCATTGACAGGGGCGTTGAAGATTTTACAGTCCATATTTTCTAATAGAAATGGATTTTTTCCTTCAAGAGCTGCGACTTTCAACGATCCATACCATATATGATCGAATTTACCGTGTTTCATCGAATATTCCTTTCTAGCATCCCATTTCAAGACCAAATCGCCATGGAGAAACTCTTTGTCTTTTGCCTTACGGTCGGATAACGTTTTCATGTCGTCTTGGTATTTTTGCAACCTTTCGTCCACTTCGACCCTGTGTTGTTGTACTTTGATCAACTGGTTTATCCTTCTTGTGACATGATTTGGTTCTTCTTTCTCGTTTTTCCACAGTTTCATTACAGGAAGCACCAGGTTTATGGGTAATACCACATCAGTCTTGTACACCATTTGGAAAGGAGAAGTGTCGATGGATTTTTTCGTGCCTATCCGATTTGCCCATAAAGCGTATTTTAAATGCACATGCCAAGATTTTTTGTTCTCATTCAACACTTTCTTAATTACATTGATCAGAATCTTTTTTGAAGACTCGACCAGTTCATTTCCTTGGGGGTAATATGTCGTGGAATGGATGAGCATGATATTCATGTATTTTTGGCAAAAACTGATCATAGCCATAGATTTAAAAGCCTGGGCGTTATCTGTGACTATCTTTCAGGGGCAGCCGAATCTAGACAAAATGTTTTCTTCTAGGAAATCTATTACCACTGAATCTATTTCCCTTCTAATTGGAATAGCCTCCACCCATTTAGTGAAGTAATCTGTGGCAGTCAGGATCCATTTGTGTTGGGCACTAGAATGGGGGTTCATTTCGCCTATAAAATCTAGTCCCCATTGATGAAAAGGGGCTTCCGTCTTGACCAGAACCAATGGTAGCGGTGGGAGTTTATGCTTACCTGCGAACAATTGGCAAGGGTTGCAAGTTCTGACTTTGGCATTGACGTCTGAGCAAAGTTTGGCCAATAATACCCTACCCTCAGGCTTTTATAAGTTGTCTCTCTCCAAGCGTTATGTCCCCTGCACACTCCTTCGTGGAATTCGCTTATGACCTTCTCTGTTTCTGATTCAACCAAACAAACCAACAGGAAGCCAAGTGGGTCCTTCCAATACAATTGACTCTCGGATATACAGTACTTGACTGCATGCAGTTTTAGCATCCTGGCTTTGAATGGGGACAAATCACTCGGGCATTTCAAATTCAGTAGGTAGGACACTATGTTTTTGTACCAATCAGAGGATGCACACTTTTCTTCGATTTTGATTGCACTTGTTTTCTCATCGAGCTCATTCATGTCCTCACCCTCTTCATATCCCTGTGGGTTATTTATACCGAGGGCTCTGAAATTTGATTCAGCTAAGATTTTAGCCAAACCTTGACCCTTTACTAGTCTCGTCGGTTTTATCTCCAGATCAAATTCTTGAATCTTAGTGAGTCACCATCCCCTTTTTCCATTACTGTCGGACTGAACCAAAATGTCTTTTACAGAGCTAGTGGGTACGTACGCGATTATCTTGGAATGCAACACATAAGTTATGAAAGCCTTTAATGCCTTCACCATAGCATATGCTTGTTTTTCCATTATATCGTATTTGAGTTTCGCGTCTCTGAGACTTTTGCTAAAAAAGGCGATCGATTGTTCGAAACCTTCTTCATTTTTCTAGAGGAGTACCATGGAAATTGTATGTTCGGAGGCGAACGAGAAAATAAGAAAATCCTTTAGATAGTCAGGTCTTGCCAGTACAAGTGCCTCGCTTATAACCTTCTTGATGCGTGCAAACGATTCTTTGTCCTCTGCTGTCCATTTCACTTCGTTGTTCTTCTTTAGCATATCTGTGATCAATTTCACAATTTCAGCAAAGTTTGGGATAAACCTCCTCAAAAAAATTATCTTTCCTAAGAATGACTGAATTTCTTTTACATTTCTAGGAATATTTATAGTGTCTATAGCTTCAACCCTGCTAGGGTCAATTTTAATTATGTCTCGAGACACAATATGGCCCAAGATTTTACCTTCTCGCATGGCAAAGTGAGACTTTTTGGGGTTTGAAGATAGACCAAACCTGCGTCATTTTTCAAACGTCTGCTTGAGATGTTTCAAATGATCTTCGTCAGATTTAGAAAAAATGGTTAGATCACCGAGATAGATAACCACGAACTTGTCTCTTTCACCGATGAAAGTGATATCCATAGCACGTTGGAAGGTGGCACCTGCATTCATTAGACCAAAAGGCATCTTATCATACATGAATGTACCCCAAGGGGTAGTGAAGGATGTCTTTTCTTTATCATGTTCATTTACGGAAATTTGATTGTACCCAGAGAAACTGTCGATCATTGACATCCTATTTGCCCCAACTACCTTTTCTAATACGTGGTCCATTTTGGGTAGAGGGTAGTTGTCTTTGAGGGAGGACTTATTTAGATTTCCGAAATCAACACACAGTCTAATCTCTCCGCTCTTCTTTCTAACCGAGACCAGGTTTGCTACCCAATCGGAGTATCTCAGTGGTACTATTATTTTCGCGTCCAAGAGTTTTTTAACTTCCCTTTCGACCACAGGCAATAAGATAGGGTTGATTTGTATAATCTTTTGTCTAAAGGGTTTGACACCAGGCTTCAGGGGTATCTTTTGTTTGATCACAGTGGTGTCGTAGGTTCTCATTTCTTCATAAGACCAAGAAAAAATGTCTTTATACCACGCGAGTAAGTATTTATACTTGCTTTTTACCTCAGGAGGAAGGTGCTTTGATATTTTTACCATCCTAGGATCTTCTTTGGTCCCTATGTCGCAGTCTTCAACCTCTTCTGGTTGGGGTTGCAGAGTGGATTTTAAGGGAATATCATTCTGATCAAACAGTCTCTTCAGGGGGATTAGTTCCTTTGGAATCTAATTATTCTTTAAAACCAACATGCGATGGTTAGCAATGGTTAGCATAATCCAGGTATGATCATTTTGGCCCTCCTAGTCAATGTGGGTTTCAGAGAAATCACCTACCATTTCCAGGAACTTTATGATCCGTTCGTCATCCTCGAAAACCTGCCAGTGTTGTATATTGTTCGGTATAGATGGTATGTGCCTTACCTCTATGTGATACTTTAATTTGAAAGCGGTGGGGGGTACGAAAGTTGAAGCCTCTTTGGCAAGTGAATCGACTTGCTGGTTTTCGGCTCGTGGGATGAAATGAACGTTTATCGATGAAAATAAATTTTCCATAAGATCCCAGGCACAATTTCGGTAAGATCTCAATCTTGGGTGTTTGGCCTGGTATTGTCGATTTACTTGTTTCACTATCAACTCTGCATCTTCGTAAACTTCCAGGTTCTTTATGTGCAACTTCCTGGCAGCTTCCAACCCTAAGACTAAGGCTTCATATTCACATACGTTATTTGTGTAGTCTATATCCCACTGAAGCCTATAAGAGAAAGGGATAACAAAATCGTTTTTAGGTGCCACAAAAGTACTCCTGCACCCGCTCCTTCACATGACAGGGCACCGTCAAAAAACATCTTCCAAATCCCAGTGCTATGCATATTTTTGTATGTCTTTCCTGATTCACTATTTTCTAAGTAATTCTCTTCTACGCAACTATTTACATCATCATCAAAAGACAAAATACAATTTCCTAGATCTTGATCCACAATATAAACAGGAAAATTGTTAGGATTCTGAGGGTCGCTCACTATGTAGGCTAGCCTTGTTTCCCTATATAACCGAGTAAGTTGTCCACCAAACACAGGAATCATGGCGTAGGTCATGCCTAGTTGAAGAGACCCACCAAGTTTGGCTCCCCACGACCTAGATAGTAGTAGACCATACTTCGGGGGGATATCGGCAATAACTACATCCATCAGGACGCTTTTCACCGAGACCTGTGCAAGAGTGACTAAAAAATATTTTATCATACCCATGCATTTAACTCTTCTTGAATCGAAAGAGTAGAGATCCCCATAAGTCCTGGTGATCTCGAGGCCTAGTCTGTCCATGATAGTTTTGGGCATCACATTATGTGAGGCCCCAGAGTCTAGCATGCAGTTATGCAGTAGTCGATCATGCACATTCAAGGTGATATAGAAGGGAGCGACGGTGTCTCTGGCACGCTCAAAATGTGGACCAAATGTGATATTGGGCTTATCATGTTCCAATTTTATCACATCAGAGTGAATTTCTAGCTCCGAAAAACCTATTGCTTTCGATATACAAGATTCTTCGCTAATTCCACCAAAGGGATTGGTATCTTTATCTTATTTATCTCATTTTCGAGGCTGAACCCTCCACCACCTTTGTCTGTTTCTTTGGTTAAAACCCCAGACTCCTTCTTTTCTAATTTATTTGTTTGTGATGATTTATCACCCATGAGTTTATCTACTGGTATATGTGTTTCAGCTGTCTTGGTTTCCTTTGTTTGGCTCTCAACCTCCTTTACTTTGGGATCTAGCGAGTCGACCCCTTTCATTTTTCTATTAGATGTCTCGGTCTCTTTTGGGGTGGGATCGTATATTTCACCTCTAGGGAGAATTTGCTTGGGTTGAGGAGTCGATGCAGGTTTGTTTTTAGACCTCAAGTTATACCTAGGTTGGACTCATCCATTATAGAATTGGTCATTTCTTGACATACAGTGAAATCAATGTTGTTTAGGTCATCATCTTCATTTGATGGTTGTTATGTGTTTAAGGACTTCTAATAATCTTATTTGGTTAAATAAGGCTGAGTCAAGTCGTCACCCAAATTTGTCACATCTTCTTCCAGACCCTCGAAATCTTGCAGGTCATTTCCTCCTATAAAATTTTCATTTTTTAAAGGTGTTTGAATTTTCTGGTCTTCATTTTTAATCTGCCTTTGTTGATTTTGAGGATTGGGGTTTCTTCTGAATTCACTTTTAATGAAAGGATCAGCTTTGGATTGATCTAGCTCCATTGTGGAAATCTTTTTTGATAACTCCTTAATTATCCTAGCCATATCATCCATTTTATCGTCTGTGGATCTATTGGACCCTGAGGGTCCCGCTTGTTCCCTAAAACGTTTGTTTTCTTGGTTTCCCATTTCTACCTTGGTTTTCAACTTGCCAGAAGCCATCATATTAGATTCGATTTCTACAGCATCATCTTGCATTTGGGTTAGGGTAGCCCCTCTCCTTTCTTTCAAAACAAGTGTGAAATCGGGTTCGAAGTCTCCCGCAAAGGTTACCTTGGCTACAGGTTGAGATGGTTTAACTTCGACCGAGATATTATTATATAACTTGTTAAATCTTTGAATGAATTCCATAACAGTTTCCGAAGTCTTTTTCTTTAAAGAGTCGAATTCTGTCAAATAATACAAATGGTCTTTCCTTTCGCCCCATTGTCTAGGAAAGGAGTCTTCCAGGGAATCATAGGATAATATCGATCCTGCGGGTAGACTTCGAAACCAAGTTCGTACCTGTCCTTCGAAAGTCTGAACAAACAACCTCGAATATACGTCTGCGTGTTCGAGGCCTAGGATATCGACGAACTGATCAAATAAGTTTATATGTTCGGCTACGGTCAAGTCCCCTTCCCCTGTAAATTTAGGTAAGTTTTTTATGTAATTTTCAGGAAGGTCATGGAGAGGGACGGGCAAGACCAAAGGCGCATATCTCACAACTACTTTAGTGAAAACTCTGGGACACGGGGGAGGCCCTTGGCCCCCCACTCCTCCTCCTGGAGCCACTCCACCTCCTCCTTCGACGACCGCCACCGGTACTACCGAATAGGGAAAAGGTGTGTTATATAGAGGGTTCTGGAAGACTAAAAGTGAATTTATGTCCTCTTCGAGAGATGAGAAAAGCGAAGACGGGTGAAAAGAGATGCAAGGGCTTGGCTCCTTGGATTTGCAAGAGATGTAATCAGGGGAACCCACGGGTGTGGAATCTGAGTATATGGTATATTATTCAACACTTGGTGAGTTCGTGAAATCTAACTGAAGAGTCGACGGGATATCGATCTCTGATAAATTCAATGCGGGGTTTTTACCTTTGTGAACACCAGAGGTTGTAGGACGAAATTCCCTTTTAACCTCAGAGAGAAGTAAAGTTGGATTGATGGTTTTGGGAGGGGAACTGTGCGAAGTTGAAGGTTTGAAAGAACTCTTGGTCTTGGGTTATGGGTACTTAAGCTGGTAGACTGCAATAGTTGGCTTAAGGGAACCTCTCGTTTTCAGTATTTTTTCGGGATCGGAAATGGGCATGGTCTGTTTACCCTCCGGGTTTTGTCTGGTATTCATTCAACCAGATGCCATCTTATTTAAATGTTGAGTCGCCAAGTGAAGTTAATAAAATCATTTAGAAGGTGTTCACTCTTTGTTAACTATCAAAGGGAGAAACTTGCAAAAAATGTCGTTCTTCCCAGGGAAAAGGTTTCGTAACTTCGTTCCCAGGCAACGGCACCAGAAAGATGTTCCAGAGTCTGTACTTAAGGCTTAGAATGTATAGTGTCTAGGCATCCTAAAGTGAGTAAAGGGTAAAAAAGGGAGAAGAGTCAACTTTCGGGAAAGGAAGCTAAGGTTGATTTCCAGGTTGTCGCTATCTTGCTTCCAACTGTTCCTGGATGTTTATATCCCATTCAATCGCGGCCCATGAACGTTCAAGTTCTACCCGGGTGGTGGTTGTTTTAAGTATGGTATCGAAAAGGTTTAAAGTGATATGGGTTTGGTACGATAAGCCAGGTTCAATATTAGGCTGTCTTACAACAGGGACAGTCATAGAGGAACAAGAAAATTAAAGGAGAGTTCGAGATTTTTGATGCTATATAAATTTGATCTTATAAAAGAGAACTTTTGAATCCAATATTAAAGATAAAGTGAAAACCAAAGGCCTTTTCCCGTAACCGAGTTATATTTTAAATAAATGGTGTGTGAAATGTGAGAAAAACATTAAACTGTCTATAACACGAGGCTCCTATCAAAGGAGAATCTCACCCTGTAAACAGAAGAAGAAAATAAGATAAGAAGAAATTTGACGAAGCATAAAATATGACAATCTAAAGGGTTCAAAAGTCTTGTACCTACTAATAGCCGATACAGAGGAAAAACTCTAAACGATATAGACGACTAAAAATTGATCACCACAGTAGAGGTTTTACTAAATTGCAATGAAACATTCATCAGACATATATAAGTGAAATGAAATTTAATATGAAATCACAGAGGAAACAAACTCATAACACAGTCTTGACGGAATCAAGAGTCTTTGGATTGCTTTGTATTAATTCTCAAAAGGAGATAGTCTCTATTACAATCGAACAAAAAGGTCCAGCCCCATTTCTTTCTTCTAATGTCATATTTATATAAATTTCTATATGCTAGAATCTCAATCGTTCCAGGAATTTTTTCGGTTACAAAAAGGAGACTTATGCGTTTCAATCCTTTGTCTTTGTCCTCTTTCGGGCGGATGGAACAACTTCCTTCCTTTGAACTTCGGATTCTAAAAATTGAACAGGTAGACACATGTCATTATTTGGTATCGGAAACCTGCCCCTTCGCATGCTCGATGAAAGTGACGCACCTCTCCACCAACTGGGCTATCAACCTAGAAGGTTCTGCTTGATTATTTGCTTCACAAGTGTAACAATCCTTCACTAATTGTGGCAACTTTCCTTCTACCTGTCGGTCTCTGGCGCCGATAGAACATAAAGTTAAACTTGGTTTTATTAGCCATTTATCTACTTGGACTATATCCGACTGAGTTATCTGTGATATTTCAGCCAAATCTCTTTCCTCATTCTCCTTGATATTGAGTAGGTGCTTGGCTATATTAATCTGGCCTAGTGTCTCAGTGTTGTTTTCACTATCGAGATCCAACAAACTCCCATCTATGAAGCCGAAAGTTTCTTCACAAGAGTTTCTTACCTCTTTATCTTGTTGTTTTCCTTCTGATATGTTATGCTCCCATGCCTTCAGCAAGATGTTACCTCGGGTCTGCTCTGGGATGGAAAACCTTGAACTACTGCCCATTTCCTTTTTTGTTGTGGCTATAACAACCTCTTGGAAAGCGACCCAAGCCGCCCTAGCTTCTTTTTCTCTGAAGGAGATGTTTTCCAGTACTTGATCAATGAGTTGGCAATGGTTTTGAATAGTTTCCACTTTATCAAGTAAATCTTGATGAGCTGCTGATACTCTTTTTCGGATTTCTATGGCTTGGGATTGGAATATCCCGATATCTATCATCTGGCTTTCGATGAAATTTAATTTGGCCTGTAACTGCCCTATCAATTCTCCTTGCTGGCTTATCTATGACTGGTTGGTCTAAGCCATCTGCTTTGTCTGTTCGAGATCATATTTGAGCCGCTCGATTTCCTTTTGATCAGTTGCCCTAGCTAGCTCTATACCTGTGTTCGCATGATTTCTGGCGGTTGCTTCTGTTCTAGCCAGCCTATCCTCCAAAGTTTTGATCAAGAGATTTTTCCGCTTAAACTGTTCTTTTAGGGACTCAACAGAATATTGGTTGGCTGTAGAAAAATCCCCCAACATCCCTGCTATCTGAGTTGCAAATTCCTCTTTTTTCATGGCTCTCCCATCGGCGAGGATTTTAAATTTCTTTGCTATCGTGTCTGCTTCTTGATAAAGCTCCTGCTTCACAACGACCTTTCTCTTCTTATCGAAGAAAAACTTGTTCGGAGGAAACTCTTCCACAATTATGGGTGTTAGTTCTTCGCCGAAAATCCATCCTGCATCTGGGATCCCCTTTGTGGACTGTAGGGGAGTAACAGAAACGATGGGATTTTCGATCTGCTTGGATGATTTTCCCAAGGTAATAACCAGGGCTGGCTTGCTTGAAGGGTTGGAGATATCGTCTTCCTGTTTTGGGCCCCCGATTTGCTTCTTCTTTTCTTGGTGTTCCTCTTGGTTAGGTCCTGAATATTTGGAGCCCTTGGCTTCTGTTTTCTATATATCTGCAGTCGGCGGGTTCTTACCCTTTAAGACCAGGGGAAGGCAGCTTCGTCGGTGCTCCTAAAATTTGAAAAAATCAACCTTCTCCTCAGGCGACAGGGTTTGAATCCGACTCAGGACCTCAACATAGGATCTCGCCCCTCGGAAGATGTCATCATGAGGTGAATTCTCATGTTCATTCCTTTTAAGGCCAAAACTAGCCATGTGATTACCCACGATCCTGTGTGGGTCGTGCTTCTTGAACTCAATGTGTACCAATTTAATATCCTCCAAAGTCGTTGCCTCGGATTTTGCGTGTCTGAAATCTAATAAAGAATAGGTATTCAAATGAATGGGGAAAGGCGGCCATACCTTCTTCGAAAATCCTTTAAGCTCCTTGCTTATGCCACCAATCATAGTTTGCCTAGCGATTTCGCGACAAACCAGCCTATTCGGTATGAATAATGGTAGAGCATAGGGGGGAACAGAAGTGTCGAAAACCCTGATGTATAAAAATTCAGCCTCTACATACCAGTTAGCCACGTTGCTCAAGTTGGTGGCGATGATGTCTGAAAACCTGAGCGGTGGGTTGCCGAAGATGTTTACATGCATTGGTACCATTACCCAATTGAAAATTTCGTATATAAAATATGCGGCCTTATCTTCCTAAATTTTTGAGTGGTAGACACAGATAGGCTCAACCTCTGATGGAGTCTAGCTCCAGCTCATTAGAGGGAAAGGCGTCATGAAACAAACAACATCGATGATGTAGGCGGACATAAAAAATGAAGCGTCCTTCCCACTCACCTTCTACATCCGGTATTCGGTAATCTGGTTGGTTAAACTGTTGATAACAATTTGGCCCAGTCGAAGGAACAACCTTCAGCGGCTGTATGAATCAATGGCACCCATGGGAGAAAAAAATGTGTGGTGTCCTCCTTCCCGTACAACCTACATGTCCTCATTGCTATATATTTGAATTGCGGTTCCAGGGAAGAGATTGAATAAACTTCATTACCGTCCACCCTGAACTTTGCAGGGTGCGAGACCCAATATTTGATCATATTAGACAGGCTTTTGTCATATTGCTCTCATTCTTTCTGCTTAAAACCTCCCAGAAACTCAACATTGTGTGAGAAGTTTGGTGTGGGTGACAATTGGTACATCACGTGCAAATGTTCTGGTCTGAAAGTCCCAATGGTCACCTTCTGCTCGTTGATAATGGTTCTGGTCAGGATATCCACATGATCTAATGCCCATCGGATCATATCATAATATGGAAGGAGTCGTGGCCTGGACGCTATCTTATGCATCTCTGATTGAACAACGATTTTGTATTTGGTGGCCAAATCGTCCTTCTCATTATCACTAGAATCATTTGAATAGTTCACCAATTTGGACTAAAGAACCTCGGAGACGTATGACTAGATTCTGACAGAATCAACACTTCGGGGTGAAGTATCGGAAACAATATCTAAGCCTTGCCCTGAACTGTCAACAATTGCCTTGGAAGATTTTTGTGGGGCCATGATAGAGGACTCTGACTTAGCTCTCCTGCAGTAAAAATGTGTATACATACAGAAATTAGCATGGTGAGAAAAGCTTCTTTGCGCAAGATAGAAATGAAATTTGAAACAATGAGAGAAAGAACTCTATATCTCGACCATTTAAAACCCCGACGTCCTTATGAACAGAACAATCAAATCGTTTTTTGAGAAAGATTTAGCAATAAAAACAAATATCTTCACCTATCACTTCAAATAAATGCTATAAATTTTGACGGCTCGTGACACAAGTTGGCACAAAAACATTTAAATTTAACTCATAGATGGTGCGCGTTAATATTTGTATTAATGCACTGATTAATCTGGCTTAGCTTCTTTAATTAGGTTTTCTTTAAACTTTAATCACCCTTTTCGGCGTTCGCCGTATCGGGAGATTTCACTTCTATCTTTCGAGCCCTTAAAACCCGAGATCGCGATGACGGGATCTAGTTAAGCAAAAACGTGATTCAGATTAAGTCTTTTATTAATTAGTGTTTAATTAATATCGTGATTTTGTTAATATTGTGATTTTGCGAATATCGTGATTTCGCAAATATCGTGATTTCGCGAATATCGTGATTTCGTGACTCGGGGCTACGAAGGTAAAGTTTCTTGGAAGAGTGAATGTCGAGTTGCGAAACCTCGACATTGTTTAACTACGGTTTAAAACGACTTACCCCTGACACTAACCCGGGTGACTTTTGAAACTATTTCGCAACTTCGCCTATCAGAGTTATGACGGTAAGACTTTTGGGGAGGGCGATCGCCGAGACGCAAAATCCCGACAACACTTAACTAAGGTTTAAGGAACTTTACTTTCTGTGCTAACCTAGGTAAGATTTCAAGTTTGTTTCGCGACTTCGCGCATCGGGGCTTGGAAACGGTGTGACTTGTAACTCCCGAAACGCGATATCGCGAGGTATAGAAAAGTGAAAAAGCTCACTCAACGGTTAAATGGCAATGGCTTAGGAGTACAACGGCCATCTCCACTTCGCATATTGAGACTACTGAGATTTTCAGTGTGTAAAGGTCACGAAGTAAAAGACAACTTAAAGGCCAACCTTTGATTTTAAGAATTACATTTAAACTAGTTGAAAAAGGCGGCTCCAACACAATGCCTCCCCTCTTTCTAAAATTTTCACTAGTGAGGATACGAACCTCCAAGCATAACCACATGAAACAAATAATTTTGTTATGTATATTAACTCTCCAAATTGCTTTATACCACCAATAAGAAACCTCATTATGTGAATTATTACCAATGCATTGATATGCTAGATTTGATGTAACTGTTCCAGAAGCCCTGTTCCATGACCAAACAAGTTTGTCATTTGAGTTATTACGAGAAATTCCGCTACTCTTCAAAATTGCAATATAATTGTTCCATTCATCTGACAGAGTTCCTGCTAAGCCTAGTTGGTTGGAACTTTTCCAAATTGTAAAAGTGTTATTTATATTTGATAAAACTACTTGTGCAATGGAAAAAAAATACAATGATTATTGAGTAATTGAATCAAGGTGCTTAAAGTTTATAGGATGAATAATCACCTATAAAAAGATCCTTAATCATAAAAAAATCATATTAATATATTGATTAATCTACAAATTAATAATATAAAAGTAGTATTCATCATTATTACTATTACGTTACTTTATTAATGTATAGATTTCCTAACTAATACATATAATAACCAAACCAAAATAACTTTCATCTCAATGCACTGTAAGGACAAATAAAATCCTTCCATAGGCCGGAGCAAGCGAAACATGAGTACAAACCAAGGTATATTAGAAATTAAATTTGGATGACTGTTAAACTCGAAACCTTTTATACATGAATATGATTTTTAACCAAAAGATTAAAGTTGTAAAAGATATCATGTTAACCTTTAATACATGAATATGATTTTTAACCAAAAAATTAATGTTGGAAAAGATATCATGCTAAATTAAATGTTAAATGACAAATCATATATGGGAAAAAACTATAATGATTACAATAATTATGGTAAAGCTATCAATATTTCTAGGAGCGAGGTTGAAACAAAGGCACATCTCTAAGCACACATTAGTTCTAGGCCTCTCAATAGAACCAGAACCATTCCACTGGTAGTTAAAAAAGAAGCTCATAGTGCATGGGGTTATTTTAAAGTAGTAGTTGAATCAATACTTATAATACTACTTAATGTTTAGTAGGAATAGCCACATAGAATCCTTCACATTTTACAATTAGATCCCTTTAGGTTGTATTTACATTGAATCATTTGATTTTTTTTATGTTTCACTGTTACAATGTTTTAGCACATTTTTTTTTTTCTTTGGGTTTTATTACAAATTAATAGTTTATCAATATTTATAAATGCGAGTTTTAAATCTTTGTAAGTGAGAAATGCATACACATTTATAATAAAAATAGAAAGAATCTTAAGGGAATACACATGATATACACAAATTTACCTTGGAAATTTTTAACCAAATATTATGGACCAAATAACCCAAGTGGTATAAATATACAAAGAATAAGTAATTCCATACCTTTAGAAAGATATAGAGTGAATGGATGTTAATCATCTTTAAGGGGGCAACTTCCTTTTACAATATGTGTACAATATGTCAAATGCACAATATGAGATGCCTAGTCAAATGAATATCGTTTATTTATATATAGGAGATAAAGAGGGCATGTTGTATCCTACAATCTAAATCAACCTAACTATAACTAATATAATAATAATAATAATAAATAAGGGATATTACCTTAACAAGTGCCTTTGCACTCTCAAGTAAATATGTAATTGATTTAACACCCAATGCTCCTCTAATTAACGAATCAATACATAAATTATCTCTCAAGGAAAATGAGGAGATCAAATGCCATATTCAAACATGAAAACAAAAGGGACACATTCAACCAAGATCTTCATCTTGTAGGAGTCTAAAAGAATTATGAGACACGTTGACTATGTATCGGTTACAGGGCCCTAAACAAAATCATAGTCAAGAATTGGTTTCTAATGGACCTTAATATTTATGATCTTCTCTATCAACTCAAGGGCACCAAGATTTTCAATAAGATTGATCTAAAGTCCAACTATCACCAAGTGTAAATAAAGAAAAATGATGAGTGAAAAACAACCTTCAAGTCTAAATAAGTTCTCTTTGAGTGATTGGTGACTCCTTTCAACTCAACTAATGCCCCAAATAATGTTCATGAGATTGATGGTTATATCTTGTAGCCATTCACTAATTCCTTTGTCACTGTATATTTGGATGATATCTGCATCTTCAATAGAACCTAGGAAAATCATCTAAAGCACATTCAACAAGTATTAAACACCCTACAACAACACACGTTATATGCCAACCTAGATACAAACTCATTCAACATGCATATAATTTAGTATCTCGTATACATTGTGGATGAGCATGGTGTACTTACGGATCTAGTTAAGATATAAGTCATTCAAAATTAGTTAGCCTTGAAAACACTAACAAAGCTCCAAAACTTCTTGGGCCTCACCAAATTCTATCACAAGTTCATGTTGGGGTTCTCTCATGTCATTTGGCCCATGAGCGAAGTGATTGAGGGTGAAGCCAAAACCAAGTTTGTTTGGGTAGAGGCACAACAACAAAAAAAATTAGGATATGAAGTGCCAACTCAATTTGACCATGGGGGAGTCACCTTGTTGACCAATATCC